>OY992876.1:265364545-265407045 GCA_963921405.1 Cepaea hortensis | reverse complement strand
TTGATTTATTTATACTGACATCATCTGAAGGTGTGCGAAGGAAGGAACGAAGAAAGAAAGAAAGAAAGAAAGAAAGAAAGAAAGAAAGAAAGAAAGAAAGAAAGAAAGAAAGAAAGAAAGAAAGAAAGAAAAGCGCCTATAATTCCAGCGCCATGAAGCTAAAACCTGACACGTAAATCCCAGTTCAGTGAAAGCAACACGATCTCCAGCCTCCGGCAACAAGCATGCTCACATTCAATCAGCCGAGGCTCCTCCACCAGGACATGGAAGGCGGGGTATGTGGCTGGTCCAAGTGATAACTTGTCATAACCTGACAACTGGATACCCCTGTGGGATCCACAGAAGGCTGCTGGGTTTTCAATACGGAGTCTGTGTCACAGGCTTGAAAGAATGAATACAGTGTCGGCAACTATATCTATAATTGGTAAGGGTTTGTGCCTAGAACTCCTATATGGTGTACAGAACTACCCCGCAGTGCCCAGAGCTAAGCAGTGCCCAGAACTACCCCGCAGTGCCCAGAACTACCCCGCTATGCAAAGAAGTACCCCGCAGTGTCCAGAACTACCCCGCAGTGTCCAGAACTACCCCGCAGTGCCCAGAACTACCCCGCTATGCCCAGAACTACCCGGCAGTGTACAGAACTACCCGGCAGTGCCCAGAACTACCCCGCAGTGCCCAGAACTACCCCGCAGTGCCCAGAACTACCCCGCAGTGCCCAGAACTACCCTGCAGTGTCCAGAACTACCCCACAGTGCCCAGAACTACCCCGCAGTGCCCAGAACTCTCCTGTAATGTACATAACTCTCACGTATTGTACAGACTTGTGATGTAGTGTAGAGAACGGTGATGTAGTGTAGAGAACGGTGATGTATGTAGAGAACGGTGATGTATGTAGAGAACGGTGATGTATGTAGAGAACGGTGATGTAGTGTAGAGAACGGTGATGTAGTGTAGAGAACGGTGATGTATGTAGAGAACGGTGATGTATGTAGAGAACGGTGATGTATGTAGAGAACGGTGATGTAGTGTAGAGAACGGTGATGTAGTGTAGAGAACGGTGATGTAGTGTAGAGAACGGTGATGTAGTGTAGAGAACGGTGATGTAGTGTAGAGAACGGTGATGTATGTAGAGACTGATGTAGTGTAGAGAACGGTGATGTAGTGTAGAGAACGGTGATGTATGTAGAGAACGGTGATGTAGTGTAGAGAACGGTGATGTAGTGTAGAGAACGGCGATGTATGTAGAGAACGGCGATGTATGTAGAGAACGGTGATGTAGTGTAGAGAACGGTGATGTAGTGTAGAGAACGGTGATGTAGTGTAGAGAACGGTGATGTAGTGTAGAGAACGGTGATGTAGTGTAGAGAACGGTGATGTAGTGTAGAGAACGGTGATGTAATGTAGAGAACGGTGATGTAGTATAGAGAACGACGATGTATGTAGAGAACGGCGATGTATGTAGAGAACGGTGATGTAGTGTAGAGAACGGTGATGTAGTGTAGAGAACGGTGATGTAGTGTAGAGAACGGTGATGTATGTAGAGAACGGTGATGTAGTGTAGAGAACGGTGATGTAGTGTAGAGAACGGCGATGTAGTGTAGAGAACGGTGATGTATGTAGAGAACGGTGATGTATGTAGAGAACGGCGATGTATGTAGAGAACGGTGATGTATGTAGAGAACGGCGATGTATGTAGAGAACGGTGATGTAGTGTAGAGAACGGTGATGTAGTGTAGAGAACGGTGATGTATGTAGAGAACGGTGATGTAATGTAGAGAACGGTGATGTAATGTAGAGAACGGTGATGTAGTGTAGAGAACGGTGATGTAATGTAGAGAACGGTGATGTAATGTAGAGAACGGTGATGTATGTAGAGAACGGCGATGTATGTAGAGAACGGTGATGTAGTGTAGAGAACGGTGATGTAGTGTAGAGAACGGTGATGTAGTGTAGAGAACGGTGATGTATGTAGAGAACGGTGATGTAGTGTAGAGAACGGTGATGTAGTGTAGAGAACGGCGATGTATGTAGAGAACGGCGATGTATGTAGAGAACGGTGATGTAGTGTAGAGAACGGTGATGTAGTGTAGAGAACGGTGATGTAGTGTAGAGAACGGTGATGTAGTGTAGAGAACGGTGATGTAATGTAGAGAACGGTGATGTATGTAGAGAACGGTGATGTAGTGTAGAGAACGGTGATGTAGTGTAGAGAACGGTGATGTAGTGTAGAGAACGGTGATGTAGTGTAGAGAACGGTGATGTATGTAGAGAACGGTGATGTAATGTAGAGAACGGTGATGTATGTAGAGAACGGTGATGTAGTGTAGAGAACGGTGATGTAGTGTAGAGAACGGTGATGTAATGTAGAGAACGGTGATGTAGTGTAGAGAACGGTGATGTAATGTAGAGAACGGTGATGTAGTGTAGAGAACGGTGATGTAGTGTAGAGAACGGTGATGTAGTGTAGAGAACGGTGATGTATGTAGAGACTCTGATGTAGTGTAGAGAACGGTGATGTATGTAGAGACTCTGATGTAGTGTAGAGAACGGTGATGTATGTAGAGACTCTGATGTAGTGTAGGGTACATAACTACCGTGGTGCAGTGTTCAGAAAGTCGTCTGCACTAAGATTGCTGTAGAAACTGAAGCGGTGTGAGATGTTTCCAGCATTGAAGCCCATCAGTTTTAATCTGACGCCTCACAGCTCCTCCACTTCTGCCCTTCCCTTCAATGTTTTGACATATGTGCCTTGCCTGGTTTGGTTTTCCCCCCTTTGTTGTCTCCACCTCGCCTCCCACCATCAAGGTTTCTACGACGGAAACAAACCAGCGGCAGCAGGTCGGTCTTGCACCTCTTCCGTCCTCTCACGTTCTTTAACAAAAACAATTAAACAACGTCACGGTTGTGCAACAAACACTTCTTCTTCCCCCCGCCTCCCCCCTTTCTCCTTTGCGCCATCTCTATATCCACCTCCCGTTTCACCTTTCTCACCAGAAGCACTTAAAGTTCTCTCTCTCTCTCTCTCTCTCTCTCTCTCTCTCTCTCTCTCTCTCTCTCTCTCTCTTCCTGTCTTTCTCACTATCTTACACACAGACACAGACACAGACACAGACACAGACACAGACACACACACACACACACACACATGTATATAGAAAAGAGAGAGAACGCGCGCGAAAGACAGATAGAGCGAGAGATGACTGGCGTGCACATGAAAAACCAGCAAGAACTTCTCAAGCGGGTATTCGAACCGCTACGGTTCACACCATACTTTAGTGTTAAAACTCGGTCTTCCGCGGGACGTTCGGACACCCAACCATCCACGAGTGTAAACAAAGGTGTAAAAGGCGAGGGTATCGACTTCAATGCAACGAGGTTTAACCCTTATGGCTCCTTTTAATCGGTAGAGCGTCCTACCATAAGCGTCGCACAGAGCACGAACTCCGTAGCTCCGGCGACGACACCTACGAGTCTCATAGAAAACTGCACTCGTGAACTAATGTCGTAGCCCGGAATCGAACCTACAACTATCGGAGCGCGAGACGCTACTTGGCCATGGAGACTGCCAACATCCACGAGTCTATACTTGCCGGCGACATTTGGTCCTGTACACTAATCCTAAAAAATCCCGTGCTTCAATCAACACGAATCTATGGCTTATTGATTGACCAGGCAGCAGATCCCCAGAGACACGGTTTTGTGCGCTTCTTGTGTCAACTATCAATACATCGCAGGAAGCAACTATCTGGGAATAATGTGGGGTCGTATTTGCGATGAATGTGTCCCGTTTAGTCAGTGTGTACACAAATTAGTAGATCTGAGAACTAACAGGCCTGCACGATATTCTGAAACATGTGTACACTGACACTGTGTAAAGGTTGAAGCATATGGGGGCGGGGGGAGAAGGGAGGTGAAGGGTGGGAGGGGGGAGAGAAAGAGACTGCGTCACGTCTTTCTTGCAAAGACAGCTAAGCCTGCGTCGTGATGGAGTGTGGGGCAATGAATGATCGGAGCTGTTGGCTGCAAGAGCACAAGGTATCTGACATACCTGTCTTTAAGGAGATTGTACGATTTATTGCCTGGCATATTTCACTGCATCTCGTCAGATGCAAACTACATGTACATTGGTTATCCCCATGGTAATCTCAGATTTAACACGAACTCTGTTCGTTGTCTGTGACTCCTACTGTAGGTGAATGTTTACTACAGGAATGATTAACTGCTGAAGTCTTTGGAGCAGACCTAAAGAGAGGTGAAAGATATCGGAGCACAATTGCAGGAAAGCTGAAGGTTCTTACCAGCGTCAGGCAGACAAATGGAGACAGTCTTATCAGTATCAGGCAGACAACTGGAGGCAGTCTTATCAGCATCAGGCAGACAAATGGAGGTAGTCTTATCAGCATCAGGCAGACAAATGGAGACAGTCTTATCAGCATCAGGCAGACAAATGGAGGCAGTCTTATCAGCATCAGGCAGACAAATTGAGGCAGTCTTATCAGCATCAGGCAGACAAATGGAGGCAGTCTTATCAGCGTCAGGCAGACAAATGGAGGCAGTCTTATCAGTATCAGGCAGACAAATGGAGGCAGTCTTATCAGCATCAGGCAGACAAATGGAGGCAGCCTTATCAGCATCAGGCAGACAAATGGAGGCAGTCTTATCAGCATCAGGCAGACAAGTGGAGGCAGTCTTATCAGCATCAGGCAGACAAATGGAGGCAGTCTTATCAGCATCAGGCAGACAAATGGAGGCAGTCTTATCAGCATCAGGCAGACAAATTGAGGCAGTCTTATCAGCATCAGGCAGACAAATGGAGGCAGTCTTATCAGCGCCAGGCAGACAAATGGAGGCAGTCTTATCAGTATCAGGCAGACAAATGGAGGCAGTCTTATCAGCATCAGGCAGACAAATGGAGGCAGTCTTATCAGCATCAGGAAGACAAATGGAGGCAGTCTTATCAGCATCAGGCAGACAAATGGAGGCAGTCTTATCAGCATCAGGCAGACAAGTGGAGGCAGTCTTATCAGCATCAGGCAGACAATTGGAGGCAGTCTTACCAGCGTTAGACAGACACCTGGAGGCAGTCTTACCAGCCTCAGGCAGACAACTGGAGGTAGTCTTACCAGCGTCAGACAGACACCTGGAGGCAGTCTTACCAGCGTCAGGCAGACAACTGGAGGCAGTCTTACCAGCGTCAGACAGACAAACGGAGGCAGTCTTACCAGCGTCAGGCAGACAAATGGAGGCAGTCTTACCAGCGTCCAACAGACAAACGGAGGCAGTCTTACCAGCGTCAGGCAGACAACTGGTGGCAGTCTTACCAGCGCCAGGCAGACAAATGGAGCAATAATTAGAGACTGCGGTGCGCGCCCATACACACACACATACACACTAACACACACACACACACACACACACTATGCATACATACGAGAGCAGAGAGAGATACAAAGAGAGAGGAGGAGAACAGCGACAGAGCGAGAGAGAGAAAGTGATAGAAAGACAGAGCGAGAGAAAAAGAGAGACAAAGAGTGGCATGTAGAAAAACAGAAATAATTAGAGATAAACACACATAATATGCATGCAGAGGGGAGAGAGAGAGAGAGAGAGAGAGAGAGAGAGAGAGAGAGAGAGAGAGAGAGAGAGAGAGAGAGAGAGAGAGAGAGAGAGAGAGAGGAGAAACAGGTGATGGCAGCAAAAATGTCTAATACAAAAAGCTGAGTTGGGAGTGCACGAGAACAGATGTAATTGCTCCCAGGAAACTGGTAAGCAGAAGAAAACACAAGAAAGAGGCGCGAGGAACGGATGAAAGACAAGATACATCAACAACGACAGCAAATGATACAATAAAGGAAACACAAGAAAGAGGCGGAGAGGAACGCATGCAGACAAGAAACATTAATCACGAGAGCAAATTCAGTGAAACTTCGATTAACCGTCACTCGTTTAAACATCAATTTTTGTTATCCGTCATCGCCCTAAAAAAAATTCAAAGGTAATTTTGAAAGAGATACAATCAATATAAAGGACGCCATTTGCAATGTCGCCAGTGCCTGAGCTGACATTATAGTATCTAACATAAAAAATGTGTGTCTTTCCTCTCGTGCCTAAGGCGGCGCATAGGGCAGAAGTCGTGGCTCTCTATGTTTGTGCGAAGCGTCAAACATTTAGAGCCAGAAATCTGATTCTGTAACAGTTGGGAGTTTTATTATGGCGGACTGTCAAGCCGCCGATCAACCGTCTTTATTCAAGCTAGAAGAAAACACGTCCCGCCATCTTGACCCAAGCCGGAAACTCTTTAATTCCTCCGATGGTAGCATCGTTTTTGCAAGACGAAAAACATACTGACCAATAAAGAGATATCAATTGAAAAGAGATATCAATTGAAACGAGAAACAGAGTGTTGAGGTGCTACATAGAACCTTTACCCCTGTATGGATGTGAAGCGTGGACAATAAGCAGTCAAGCAGAAAAACAGCTGATCGCTGTGGAAATATGGTTTCTGGGAAAAATGCAAAGAATACTATGGACAGACAGAAAAACCAATGAGCAAATACCCTAGCACAGAAGGACCGCGGATAGTTAGACTGTCAAAGAAAAGACATCACTATGAACAAACGTTATCAGGGGTATGGTAATCAAGAACATACGTCATTAACGAACGAGAGGCGATGCGTCGAAGGGAAGAAGAATAGTCTCACTAATGATGTGTCAGATGGGACGCAGAGGTGTTTCCAAGGCACCAGGGCCGGGTTATATACTGGCCAAGACCTATTGATGCGTCCTCGTCGAGCGTCCTGGGCAACAGGTCCCTTCGGGGTCCTGGCTAAAGTCAGTAGGATCGTCGATTCCTCCGAAGTCGGAGAGTGTCTGCCTGTACAGCGAGGAGCCACCAGTCTGCACACCAATAAGCCAGACATGGGACAACGGATACTCACGCAAACCTCAGGTCCTGTATGACATCACACTGATGTTGGACAACAGGATGCCTTCATCCGACATACAGGACTTCACGTTGGAGCTCAAGCCAACGAACACAAGCAAGCAAGCATGTATTAGATGACAAGATGATACGCAGGCAAGGTGGGATACCTGTAGTGCATATACAACTGAATATGAGAACAGCTTATGGTATGTCATTCGCAGGACACATGGAAATAATGCGCACACAGCAGAGAGCCGTAAAGACATGGGTGGAATAAATTCTTGCCTGAACCTATTGACGACATTTAAGGAACTGAGACTGTTAGTGTTCACGACATTGTGCAACTGTGCAACAATGTAGGACTAAACAGTGAAAACATTACGCCAGAAGAAGTAACAGATTGGTTGAATGTGACACAATGGATGGAGGCTTTGAAATTTTGAACGATTATAAAATTGTTTCAAGTGTGACTACCATTGAAGAAGAAGATATTGATGACGATGAAGGATGAGTTCCTAATCAAACACCTACAACTAGCCACTCAGAAGCAGAAACAATGTTGTCAATGTGCATCGAGTGGTTTGAAATGCTAGAGGAGGAAAATGCAACACAGATCCTACTTCTGCGAGGAACAACGCCGCGCAGAAAGCTCGAGCCTTAAACACACAGATTATTCCAAAGTAACGTAGGTTTATATAGTATTACAATACATTTCTGTGCATTACTACTCTTATATTGAAGTTTATATATTGATTGTTTTGTCAAATTAAGTACTATATATATATATATATATATATATATATATATATATATATATATATATATATATATATATATATATATATATATATATATATTCACTTTTAAAGGAATTTCTTTTCATTTTCGTCCCAAGCCCGCAGTGAAATCACGTTACTGTACATATGTCTGTTATCCGTCACAGCCTTGGTCCTGACTGTGACAGTTAATCGAAGTTTTACTATAATACAATGAAGGGAACACACCAGCCCGTGGCTGTGGGTTTGTGGAGTGTTAGGATCATCATATTTTGTAGGTCTCAATGTATAATGGAATAGGTGGTCAGTCTTTCTCTCCCGTAGCGTACGTGCGCAGAGATCTGCCATTGAACCCTGGTCCGAGCGCCCTCTAGCCATTGGTAGCATAATGTCCTAACCGTGACACCAATGTGCCAGCTATTTTATTTAGCTCAAATATTCTATATAGGTCAGCATGGCCAAATGGATAAGAGCGCTTGTTTTTGAACATCCGGTATTCTGATGTCGAGGTAGCAGCTTCAACCCTTACACAGGTCAGGTGGACTAAAATGTGGAATCCTCGTCACTGACTTGGGGACGTAAATTACAAAAACCTGTGAAAACGGAGTGGGTTTTGCCTGATGGCGAGGGACACTGGTAATAGGGACAGTTAACACACACGTAACATTCAGTCCAGTGCACTAGAAGCAGTAGCTCGTGTATAGATTACGCTTGAGTTCAAAGCGAACGAACGCAAACAAAACTCTTATAGCAAGGAGCTGCTGTGGGTGTATGAAGTGTTGGGACTGTCATCTGTTACTGGAGGTAGGTATTGTGACCTGGCACTACTGCCCCGTGGGACCGTTTCAGCTGAGTCAGCTCAGTCAACAACCGTAACCACAGCACTCGGGACTTTCCCCATACACGCTCCGTCCCCATCGTCCAGAACCAGCGAAAAGTCCAAATACTAATGGTATCAGGTGCAGTCTGATTATGTGTCGTCCTGGTCTTTCCTTGGAGTTCTGAGTCTTTCTGTCCACACCACTTGGACGTAGCTTCCTTCCACACTATTCACACGTGTACTAATACAGTCTGTGGGCGCATTAGAAGCAGTCCACATTTGATCCTCCTGGTCTACGTGTGCTGCTGTCTTCACACAACCTTGTAGCTTCTTGACTGGGCTCGTAGGTGGGTCCCGGTGACAGAAGACTGGGGTTGTGTGTGGGCTGGTTGGTGGGAAGAAGATCAGTTACATGAATGTTACAGTAAGCGCTCCATGACTGAAGAGAGAGAAGATCACTTACATACGTGTTATAGTAAGGTCCCGGTGACAGAAGAGAGAGAGAGAAGATCAGTTGTATGCATGTTATAGTAAGGTCCTGGGAGATGGAGCTTCTAGCACAGGTATGGCGGAGACAGGAGAGGGGACAGAGCATAAGCAAACCACTGCCATGTGAGTCCGCACAGGGGTTGGAGGAGTAGAGATTCCAGATGTCACAGAGACGACAGGGAGGCAGGGTGGATGGATGGATGGATGGATGGATGGATGGATGGATGGATGTGGGAGCTGGCGGGCGAGCGAGAAAGACAGACATAGATAGACAATGAGTGAGTGAGTGAGTGAGTGAGTGAGTGAGTGAGTGAACGCGAGGGACAGAAAGACAGAGTGAAAGAGACGAGGCGAGAACGCGATGAATGAACAGACCGAAATGGAGAGAACACGATGCGTGGGCAGATATAGAGGGAGAAAACGTGTTGGAGAGAGCGAGTTATTGAGTGAGGGAAAAAACGAGATGGAGAGTCAGAAAAAGAGTTATGAAGAGAGAGGGGGAGGCATAATGCGATAGACAGACATACAGAGAGGTGGAGCACGAGATAATGTACTCCCAGGGCAAAATGTAACGACAGCAACGAGAAACTAAAACGAAAATAAAACAGCAGCAAACTGAATATAATCGATAATTGAAATGGAGAGTCATACGGACCCAGCATACAAATACGCTGTCATAGTGAGAGAGAGAGAGAGAGAGAGAGAGAGAGAGAGAGAGAGAGAGAGAGAGACCGTGAGGGACAGTGAGGGAGGGACAGTGATGGAGAGAGGGGGAGGGGAGATAGACGAGGACCAGCCAACATAATGATCCTGATCTGAGTCCTTGGGGAGTTATGACTAAAGATTCCCAGCATCCGACAAGTCTTATATGAAGTGTAGCACGTGAGAGACACAAACAAGATGGGCAGAAAACACGATAATAAACAGTTGTAGAGCAGACAGGAAACATGGACACACACAGTTGCTGCATAAGGGGAAAACATGAAAGTAAATAGCTATAGTAAACAGCGGAAATATGAAAGTATATAATACAGACAGGAAACATGACAAACAGTATTAGAACAGACAGAAAACATGACGTTAAACAGTTGTAGAACAGACAGGGAACATGACAATAGGGAACATAACAATAGGGAAAATGACGACAAACAGTTGTGGTACAGACAAGAAAAATGATAATAAACAGTTTCAATACAACCAGGAAAAATGACGATAAACAGTTGTAGTAAAAACCGGGAAAATGACGATAAACAGTTATAGTACTGTCGTGTCCTCCTTTACAGTGTCGTCCCTGGAGTGAAGAGAGTCGACACCCACATTATAATATTTTTTTCCTCTCAATATTCTGGAGAATCCACCAGCTTCCGTCCAACACACTCCATCAGCCTATGGACACCTTTTCCTATCACTCTCTCACTGTCGTACTATGCCCCCTTCTCATACTTCCCCAACGTAACATACTCAACAACTCTTGCTTCTAAAGATTAATCAAGATTAATTTATTAAAAGAAAAGTGTAACGTATATGAGACGTGTATGTTAAGAAAATGTGTGACGTGTTCTATAAAGTGTGTAGAATCGGACTCTCAGACAACAACCCAGTCAGCTGATCCCAGCAAGGATAGACCACAGCACGTTACGTCAGAACATGTACATCTCACCCCGTGCCGAAACCATCTTGCCGGATACTGATTTGCCTCTGTAGACCTCTGGTAATCCCATTTCATGAACATCCGAAATAGACACCGGTGGTATAAACAGTTAATCATGGACCGGTTGCACTCTACACAATGTCCGTTCCTATCGTTCATTAAAAAAAATGCACAAGTCCTTTGTAGTGTGTACACAGATTAATGTTAATTGTTACTGTACTGGATCCTCCCTCGTGTCTATCTAGCCTCAAGTATCCAGTCTTGTGTTCTATTACACGAGATTATATCACACTATGTAATTATTAGACTTAATGTTTTCAGTTCGTTACTACTGTCTGATGCTGTGTGGTGCATCAGTACGCATCACTCTCTTTGGTGAATCAACTTCCTTCTAGCTTTAGTTACGTTCTGTATGCAACTTTATTGATTGTTGAACTGGTGTTCTTCCGAATGGGATTGGATTCTTTCCCAAAAACTTGTTGAGTTTCCTTGGATCTGGTAGGGAACCTAGGATAGAAACAACACATCTGGTGATAGTACTAGTCACTGATCCTTTCGGCTGAGTGTAAGCCTATCACCTTGCTTAATGATCTTTAGCTAACTAGACTTAGTCATAGAGCAGATTAGCTACCCACCTAGAGCCGAATCAGGCTATGACAAAGAAAAAATCAGCAAACAGAATGCGGAACCCCGCCCACCAGGGACACCTACGGGAAGATCCCAATTATCCCTCATTACTCAATTCTCAACTAGTAAAGCTTATCAACACTTCACTAATCTATTCTTAACTAGCCGAGTTAATATCACTATTCTACTCTAACTAGTTTCCACTAACAGTGCTAATCATCACACTATAGTTTAACAAGGCCACAGTCTATATTAATTAGAACTAATATTATAATAGGTTATACCTTAAATGGCACTACTGCAGTCCTATCAATCATATCTACATCTGCCATTATAGGCACGTGTAAAATTAAGTCACTAATTAACACACGGTAGATATTATTTCCACTAAGCACTGCAGTGCCTTTGCACTCCGACTAGAGCATTTTCAAGTCCCCCTAGTTGGTCCCAACTCGGGTTTATATGGCAACCTACCAAAGTTGGCCACGTGACGTTCTCCTTTATGCCCCCACACAGGTGGCACAGTGGCAGATCATCCCCTGTCAGGGATCCATCCTCCCTGGCTCCATTAATGTTAGATTTGTCATCACTGGTTGAGACATCCAAAACACGCCAGCGAGTTCCTGTATACTCCCAACACAGTTGCCAGTAACCAGCCGTCAATCTTCTTGATGTTCCGGAACTAAGACTTGACAGATGCACTGTTTTCTCCCTAGTCGGGCACTTCCGACCTGTTGATAAACTGTCAATCTTCTGTTCAGTGGTGAAAATCCCAGCAGCCATTTCGCCTGATGTCCGGAACTATAACTGACAGACAGGGCTGTTCCATGTACTGAGCCGGGCAAGGCTATGTGATTCTAAATGTTTATAAACTGCCAACGCGGTGTATCCATTCATTCTCACTCACCACCAAATGTGTATATGTGCTGCCCCGATGTAACCCGTGCAGCTGTGTTTACTCTGTTAGTACGACTGTTGTGGCCTAGAAAATATACGCCAAGCAAACGTCGGTATTATTATCTGGTTAACTCATGGCGAGCTCGTGACATAGGCCCCCTCTTAAGAGAGTAGTCCATCTCACTCTTCTCCACCATGAGTTAAATCCAGATGATTCATTCCTCTTCTTCAGGAGCTGGGTGTCTTGACAAGAAGTCCGCTCCAACATTTTCCTTCCCAGGAATGTACTCTACTGTGAAATTATACGGTTGAAGTAACAACGACCACCGCATCAAACGTGCGTTGAGCTTCTGAGAAGTAGCCAGGAACATCAGGGGTTGATGATCCGACTGGACTCGAAACTTAACTCCATACAAATATGGCTGAAATTTTTGCACTGCCCATACGAGGGACAAGCACTCTCTCTCGACAGTTGAATAATTCCTCTCCGCCTGTAGAAGTTTCTTACTTGCGTATGCCACATGTTTCAAAACCGAAGCATCGTCTTTTCCTTCCTGTAACAAAGCGGCTCCAATTCCAATCGCACTCGCATCTGTTCTCAACACAAATTGTTTGGAAAGGTCAGGGAGCTGTAATACAGGTTTGCTGACCAAGGCCTCCTTTAACTGACTATAGGCATTCTCACATTCTGGTGTCCAAATGATTTGGTCCGGGAATCCCTTTTTCAAGGTTTCCGTCAACGGAGCTCCCAGTTCAGTGAAATGTGGGATAAATTTGTGGTAGAACCCACACAACGAGAGAAAAGATCGCACATCCTTCTTCGGTTTTGGCCTTGGTGCATTTCCGATTTTCTCCAGGTTCTTCTCTTCTGGAACAATGTGTCCTGGAGTGATGGTGTGACCTAGAAATTCCAGAGTCTGGTAACCAATCATGCACTTGGTTGGACGAGCAGTAAGCCCTGCTTCCTTGAGCCTATTAAACACTCTCTCCAAGGATTGTAAGTGGTCATCCAGGCTGTCACTGGAAATCAGAATATCATCCATGAATGAGATGATGGACGGATCCTGTAACGGATCTAGTAAAGTCCTCATCATGCGTGTAAACACACTAGGTGCATTGCTGAGTCCAAAGGGCATGACCTTGAATTCGTAGTGTCCACTGGGTGTACTGAAAGCCAACAGTGGTCGAATCTCCGGTTTGACTGGTATCTGATAGTACCCCCGACTCAGATCCACCTTTGAAAAGTACCGAGCCTTATGGAGCCTAGCGAATAACTGAGTTGGATTCGGCAAAGGTTCCACCTGAAATTGTGTATGACTGTTCAGAAGTCGGTAATCTATACACAACCGGTGTTCTCCACTTGGTTTGCGTAACAAAACTACCCCCGCATTGTATGGGGATGTGGATGGTGCAATCACGTCATCCTCCAGCAATTTTTGTATTTCCTCCTCCAGGGCCTTTTCTTTAGAGAATGGCACTGGGTAAACCTTTTGGCGAACAGGCTCCTGTGTGGTCAAAGTCATCTCGAACTCAACCAACCTCGTTCGTCCTGGTTTATCAGTCAGTATCTCCTTATGAGACTTGAGAACCTGGGTTATCCTTTCCCTCTCCTGGGAGGTCAGATCAGGGTTCACTTGCACATCCCTATAGGTTTCCTGGTGTTCCAAGGGATATTCCCTGCCCTCGCTGGTTCCCACTTCTGTCTCCACTGCAACTGCCATTGCCATGAGGTGAGCTGCCTTGTCTCCGGGTCTCTCTTCGTATTTCCGCAAGAGATTGATATGGAAAATCTTCGACTTTCCCCGGATCCGGATTTGATAGTTGGTTCTGGATATCACCCTTTCCACGGGAAATGGTCCTTGCCAACCTATCTCCAGTTTGTTGTTTCCCGTTGGGAGTAGCAACAAGACTTTATCTCCCATCTCTAGAGATCTTTCTTTAGACCTACGGTTGTAGTAAGCCGCATGTCTTTTCCTGGCCTTTTTCAAGTTTTGATTTGCCAGAGTCCATCCCTTGTGGAGTTTTTCTTTCAGTTCCTCCACGTATTTGTAGGATGAGATCACTTCTTCTGACGTCCCCTCTTCAGTCCAACTCCTCAACATGGCTTCCAACGGTCCTTTGATTGGACGACCAAACAGCAACGTAGCGGGTGGTAGTCCTGTTGAGCCATGAGGAACTTCCCGATAGGCAAAGAGTGCTGCTGGGATATATTCATCCCACCTATCAGGTTTTTCCTGCGCTAGTTTCCTGAGCATTGTCATCAACGTGCCGTTGAAACGCTCCACTTGTCCATTGGCTTGAGGATGGTAAGGGCTGGTATGTATGTGGTTAGAGTGAAACACCCTAAATACCTCCTCCATGAGTTTTCCACAAAACTGAGATCCATTGTCCGTCAGAATTTGATCCGGAAAGCCTAATCTGGTAAAGGCCTCCATCAGTGCGTCCGCCACTCTTTTCGAGTCAATCGTGGTCAACGGTATAGCCTCACCCCACATTGTACAGCAATCCACCATTGTGAGTATATACATGTTCCTCTTCCTAGTCCTGGGAAGTGGACCCACGATATCGATGGCTACCCTCTCGAAAGGAGAGTTCATGATGGGCTTCTCACCCAACACCACCGGTGCTGTCCAGTGTTTCGGTGCCACCCTCTGGCACTCAGGGCATGACTTCACATACCGACGCACATCATCTGTCATTCCCGGCCAATAGTAATGGCAGGAAATTCGCTGCATGGTGGCGGCAATACCCATGTGTCCACTAAAGGAGATGGTATGCCCCATATGAAGAATCTGGGACCTGTGAGCTTTTGGGACGACCAACTGACCGTATAGGTTGTCTCCCCTTCCTGCTCTCCTGTAGAGTATCCTATTCTTCATGTAGTACTGCCCCCGTCCTGGTGGATCAGCACTTTTCTGCAGCTTTTTGTAGCAAGGACGTAAAGTATCATCCTCACTCTGGGCAGTTCGTAGCTCCCCCGGCATTGGGTTAGTCACAATTGCGTCTGCCTCTTCCGTTTTCGTCTGAGAGCGAGTCTGCATTGCTCCCATATGGATTGGCTCCCTGGGCATTCCCAGAAAGACATACCGGCAACCTAGGATGACTGGAAAAATGGGATCGGTCAATACAGCGGCCTTGATGGTGCCGGTGACGTACCTTGACCGAATCTCCACATTAGCAATGGGCAACTTCATGACTACAGCACTCTTCTGTGCAGGCTGTATATCCAAGGTTTCACCTGTGAATTGTTCTGGATGTACCAGATCCGCAGAAATCACGGCCTCCCCGTCCAGTCCTGTGTCGTATAAACACTCCACTTGACGACCGTTAACCTCTACCAATTCCACTACAGGTGGTTTTTCCTGGTCTGGAGTCTCTTCCTCGGCCTCGACCTGTTCGGTGGGCTCCACCTTAGGTTTCCCTGAGCACACGACGAATTGAGTGTCTCCTGACTTTCCCCTGCAGTCAATAGCATTGTGCGTGTTCGACTGGCATTGGTTGCACCATTTCCCTGTCCTAGATTTTCTATTGCCAGACTTGAGTGAGCTCTCCTGGTGGCGAGCTTCCTTGTTGACCTTGGCCTTTTCCGTAACAACCTCCTTGGAAGTCACTTGACATGCTGCGAAGTGAGGGTTCTTAGCCTTCGATTTGCAGTCCCTCGTATTGTGAGAGGGTGACTTACAAATTGAACACCACTTCTCCGACCACGGTCGTTTAGGTGTAGAGCTTGAAGTGCTCTTGCTTCCCTCCTTCTTCTTCTCTGAACTATCCTCTGATTTTTGCACATAAGGTTCCCACTTTTTTGTTCCTGAGTTTTTGGTTTTCTTCTTGTCATGTTTCTCTTGACTTTTGGAGTTGGTGGAAAGGTTCTCCCCTGCCTCCCCATGTACCTCGACGAACCGTTCTGCTAATTTAGTCACGAGGTCAATACGTTCCGCTCCTTGTTCTCCCAGGAACGTCCTGAGAGGTTTAGACATTTGCTTCTTCAGCTGGTCGACCACCATGAGCTCTTCAAGACTCTCATAGTCATGTGCGAACCCAGCCAAATCCATCCACTTGTGGAGATAAGATTTTAGACGCAAACTGTAGGCGGCAAACAACTCCCCCGGTTCTCGTTTCGCTGCTCGAAATTTTTTCCGGTAGGTATGTGACGTAACCTCGAATCGTTTCAGCAGAGCCGTCTTTAACTCGTCATAATTGTTCTCATGTCCTGGTGGCAGGCGAGAATACACCTCGTAACCGGTCCCGCGTAAACCCTGGGATAGCTTAAGATTCCATTTGTTACGCTCCAGACCCATAGCAACTGACATAGCCTCGAAGCGTTGAAGGTACTGGTCAATCTTCTCTTTGTCCTCCTCGTAGACCGCTAAAGGAAACTTCATAGCATGGTACCCATGTCCACCTACTGGTGTTGATCCTGGGATAGAGGAACCTCCAACTGCTCCCTCAGTTTCTCCATTAGATTGACTCTTGAGCTCTAGTTCCCGCATCCGGTACTCGTGCTCCCTCTTCTGTGCTTCTTGTTCAGCTTCTAATTTCCTAGCTGCTTGTTCAGCTTCAAATTTCCTAGCTGCTTGCTCAGCTTCCAATTTCCTAGCTGCTTGATCAGCTTCCAATTTCTTAGCTGCTTGCTCAGCTTCCAATTTCTTAGCTGCTTGCTCAGCTTCCAATTTCTTAGCTGCTTGCTCAGCTTCCAATTTCTTAGCTGCTTGTTCCAACTCCATCCTTCTCAATTCCAGCTCGGCCTTTCGATCTTCCCTTTCTGCTTGACGATACTCTCTCTCTCCACTTCCTGTATGTAATCCGTTAGAGCAGAACCCCCCAATCCCATTTCTTCCCCCTTTGCCTTTAATTCTAACGTGGTTAGTTTAGGGGTGGCCATTATACAGAGAGGTAAGCTAGCAGGTCTAGTACAATATAACTGCAAATTACAATACAGATATATGAACAAGTACTATAAATCTAGATATTACTACACACAGCACATTCACTCAGTGACAAGAGTAGAATCAGGACCA
Organism: Cepaea hortensis; assembly: GCA_963921405.1. Classification (NCBI taxonomy): domain Eukaryota; kingdom Metazoa; phylum Mollusca; class Gastropoda; order Stylommatophora; family Helicidae; genus Cepaea; species Cepaea hortensis. The sequence goes on along the minus strand of OY992876.1, from coordinate 265,389,842 downwards.
CAGACCTATGCAGACGTGTGAAGTGTGAACAGGTAAGATATTTGTCCTAACCCCTATCCACATTCACTCTAGCTGGATTCTACAAAATGATATCTCCCTCTTATAACTAAGGATCCCGTGTCCAAAGACCCCGTTGTCAGAAGATCCCACTGTCAAAGGTTCCTGTTTGCAGGAGATCTCGCTGTCAAAGGATTCCGTTTACGGGAGATCCCGCTGTCCAAAGATTCCATTTACAAGAGATCCCGCTGTCCAAAGATCCCGTTTACGAGCCCCCAATAATGTCGTGTCCTCCTTTACAGTGTCGTCCCTGGAGTGAAGAGAGTCGACACCCACATTATAATATTTTTTTCCTCTCAATATTCTGGAGAATCCACCAGCTTCCGTCCAACACACTCCATCAGCCTATGGACACCTTTTCCTATCACTCTCTCACGGTCGTACTATGCCCCCTTCTCATACTTCCCCAACGTAACATACTCAACAACTCTTGCTTCTAAAGATTAATCAAGATTAATTTATTAAAAGAAAAGTGTAACGTATATGAGACGTGTATGTTAAGAAAATGTGTGACGTGTTCTATAAAGTGTGTAGAATCGGACTCTCAGACAACAACCCAGTCAGCTGATCCCAGCAAGGATAGACCACAGCACGTTACGTCAGAACATGTACATCTCACCCCGTGCCGAAACCATCTTGCCGGATACTGATTTGCCTCTGTAGACCTCTGGTAATCCCATTTCATGAACATCCGAAATAGACACCGGTGGTATAAACAGTTAATCATGGACCGGTTGCACTCTACACAATGTCCGTTCCTATCGTTCATAAAAAAAATGCACAAGTCCTTTGTAGTGTGTACACAGATTAATGTTAATTGTTACTGTACTGGATCCTCCCTCGTGTCTATCTAGCCTCAAGTATCCAGTCTTGTGTTCTATTACACGAGATTATATCACACTATGTAATTATTAGACTTAATGTTTTCAGTTCGTTACTACTGTCTGATGCTGTGTGGTGCATCAGTACGCATCACTCTCTTTGGTGAATCAACTTCCTTCTAGCTTTAGTTACGTTCTGTATGCAACTTTATTGATTGTTGAACTGGTGTTCTTCCGAATGGGATTGGATTCTTTCCCAAAAACTTGTTGAGTTTCCTTGGATCTGGTAGGGAACCTAGGATAGAAACAACACATCTGGTGATAGTACTAGTCACTGATCCTTTCGGCTGAGTGTAAGCCTATCACCTTGCTTAATGATCTTTAGCTAACTAGACTTAGTCATAGAGCAGATTAGCTACCCACCTAGAGCCGAATCAGGCTATGACAAAGAAAAAATCAGCAAACAGAATGCGGAACCCCGCCCACCAGGGACACCTACGGGAAGATCCCAATTATCCCTCATTACTCAATTCTCAACTAGTAAAGCTTATCAACACTTCACTAATCTATTCTTAACTAGCCGAGTTAATATCACTATTCTACTCTAACTAGTTTCCACTAACAGTGCTAATCATCACACTATAGTTTAACAAGGCCACAGTCTATATTAATTAGAACTAATATTATAATAGGTTATACCTTAAATGGCACTACTGCAGTCCTATCAATCATATCTACATCTGCCATTATAGGCACGTGTAAAATTAAGTCACTAATTAACACACGGTAGATATTATTTCCACTAAGCACTGCAGTGCCTTTGCACTCCGACTAGAGCATTTTCAAGTCCCCCTAGTTGGTCCCAACTCGGGTTTATATGGCAACCTACCAAAGTTGGCCACGTGACGTTCTCCTTTATGCCCCCACACAGGTGGCACAGTGGCAGATCATCCCCTGTCAGGGATCCATCCTCCCTGGCTCCATTAATGTTAGATTTGTCATCACTGGTTGAGACATCCAAAACACGCCAGCGAGTTCCTGTATACTCCCAACACAGTTGCCAGTAACCAGCCGTCAATCTTCTTGATGTTCCGGAACTAAGACTTGACAGATGCACTGTTTTCTCCCTAGTCGGGCACTTCCGACCTGTTGATAAACTGTCAATCTTCTGTTCAGTGGTGAAAATCCCAGCAGCCATTTCGCCTGATGTCCGGAACTATAACTGACAGACAGGGCTGTTCCATGTACTGAGCCGGGCAAGGCTATGTGATTCTAAATGTTTATAAACTGCCAACGCGGTGTATCCATTCATTCTCACTCACCACCAAATGTGTATATGTGCTGCCCCGATGTAACCCGTGCAGCTGTGTTTACTCTGTTAGTACGACTGTTGTGGCCTAGAAAATATACGCCAAGCAAACGTCGGTATTATTATCTGGTTAACTCATGGCGAGCTCGTGACATAGGCCCCCTCTTAAGAGAGTAGTCCATCTCACTCTTCTCCACCATGAGTTAAATCCAGATGATTCATTCCTCTTCTTCAGGAGCTGGGTGTCTTGACAAGAAGTCCGCTCCAACATTTTCCTTCCCAGGAATGTACTCTACTGTGAAATTATACGGTTGAAGTAACAACGACCACCGCATCAAACGTGCGTTGAGCTTCTGAGAAGTAGCCAGGAACATCAGGGGTTGATGATCCGACTGGACTCGAAACTTAACTCCATACAAATATGGCTGAAATTTTTGCACTGCCCATACGAGGGACAAGCACTCTCTCTCGACAGTTGAATAATTCATCTCCGCCTGTAGAAGTTTCTTACTTGCGTATGCCACATGTTTCAAAACCGAAGCATCGTCTTTTCCTTCCTGTAACAAAGCGGCTCCAATTCCAATCGCACTCGCATCTGTTCTCAACACAAATTGTTTGGAAAGGTCAGGGAGCTGTAATACAGGTTTGCTGACCAAGGCCTCCTTTAACTGACTATAGGCATTCTCACATTCTGGTGTCCAAATGATTTGGTCCGGGAATCCCTTTTTCAAGGTTTCCGTCAACGGAGCTCCCAGTTCAGTGAAATGTGGGATAAATTTGTGGTAGAACCCACACAACGAGAGAAAAGATCGCACATCCTTCTTCGGTTTTGGCCTTGGTGCATTTCCGATTTTCTCCAGGTTCTTCTCTTCTGGAACAATGTGTCCTGGAGTGATGGTGTGACCTAGAAATTCCAGAGTCTGGTAACCAATCATGCACTTGGTTGGACGAGCAGTAAGCCCTGCTTCCTTGAGCCTATTAAACACTCTCTCCAAGGATTGTAAGTGGTCATCCAGGCTGTCACTGGAAATCAGAATATCATCCATGAATGAGATGATGGACGGATCCTGTAACGGATCTAGTAAAGTCCTCATCATGCGTGTAAACACACTAGGTGCATTGCTGAGTCCAAAGGGCATGACCTTGAATTCGTAGTGTCCACTGGGTGTACTGAAAGCCAACAGTGGTCGAATCTCCGGTTTGACTGGTATCTGATAGTACCCCCGACTCAGATCCACCTTTGAAAAGTACCGAGCCTTATGGAGCCTAGCGAATAACTGAGTTGGATTCGGCAAAGGTTCCACCTGAAATTGTGTATGACTGTTCAGAAGTCGGTAATCTATACACAACCGGTGTTCTCCACTTGGTTTGCGTAACAAAACTACCCCCGCATTGTATGGGGATGTGGATGGTGCAATCACGTCATCCTCCAGCAATTTTTGTATTTCCTCCTCCAGGGCCTTTTCTTTAGAGAATGGCACTGGGTAAACCTTTTGGCGAACAGGCTCCTGTGTGGTCAAAGTCATCTCGAACTCAACCAACCTCGTTCGTCCTGGTTTATCAGTCAGTATCTCCTTATGAGACTTGAGAACCTGGGTTATCCTTTCCCTCTCCTGGGAGGTCAGATCAGGGTTCACTTGCACATCCCTATAGGTTTCCTGGTGTTCCAAGGGATATTCCCTGCCCTCGCTGGTTCCCACTTCTGTCTCCACTGCAACTGCCATTGCCATGAGGTGAGCTGCCTTGTCTCCGGGTCTCTCTTCGTATTTCCGCAAGAGATTGATATGGAAAATCTTCGACTTTCCCCGGATCCGGATTTGATAGTTGGTTCTGGATATCACCCTTTCCACGGGAAATGGTCCTTGCCAACCTATCTCCAGTTTGTTGTTTCCCGTTGGGAGTAGCAACAAGACTTTATCTCCCATCTCTAGAGATCTTTCTTTAGACCTACGGTTGTAGTAAGCCGCATGTCTTTTCCTGGCCTTTTTCAAGTTTTGATTTGCCAGAGTCCATCCCTTGTGGAGTTTTTCTTTCAGTTCCTCCACGTATTTGTAGGATGAGATCACTTCTTCTGACGTCCCCTCTTCAGTCCAACTCCTCAACATGGCTTCCAACGGTCCTTTGATTGGACGACCAAACAGCAACGTAGCGGGTGGTAGTCCTGTTGAGCCATGAGGAACTTCCCGATAGGCAAAGAGTGCTGCTGGGATATATTCATCCCACCTATCAGGTTTTTCCTGCGCTAGTTTCCTGAGCATTGTCATCAACGTGCCGTTGAAACGCTCCACTTGTCCATTGGCTTGAGGATGGTAAGGGCTGGTATGTATGTGGTTAGAGTGAAACACCCTAAATACCTCCTCCATGAGTTTTCCACAAAACTGAGATCCATTGTCCGTCAGAATTTGATCCGGAAAGCCTAATCTGGTAAAGGCCTCCATCAGTGCGTCCGCCACTCTTTTCGAGTCAATCGTGGTCAACGGTATAGCCTCACCCCACATTGTACAGCAATCCACCATTGTGAGTATATACATGTTCCTCTTCCTAGTCCTGGGAAGTGGACCCACGATATCGATGGCTACCCTCTCGAAAGGAGAGTTCATGATGGGCTTCTCACCCAACACCACCGGTGCTGTCCAGTGTTTCGGTGCCACCCTCTGGCACTCAGGGCATGACTTCACATACCGACGCACATCATCTGTCATTCCCGGCCAATAGTAATGGCAGGAAATTCGCTGCATGGTGGCGGCAATACCCATGTGTCCACTAAAGGAGATGGTATGCCCCATATGAAGAATCTGGGACCTGTGAGCTTTTGGGACGACCAACTGACCGTATAGGTTGTCTCCCCTTCCTGCTCTCCTGTAGAGTATCCTATTCTTCATGTAGTACTGCCCCCGTCCTGGTGGATCAGCACTTTTCTGCAGCTTTTTGTAGCAAGGACGTAAAGTATCATCCTCACTCTGGGCAGTTCGTAGCTCCCCCGGCATTGGGTTAGTCACAATTGCGTCTGCCTCTTCCGTTTTCGTCTGAGAGCGAGTCTGCATTGCTCCCATATGGATTGGCTCCCTGGGCATTCCCAGAAAGACATACCGGCAACCTAGGATGACTGGAAAAATGGGATCGGTCAATACAGCGGCCTTGATGGTGCCGGTGACGTACCTTGACCGAATCTCCACATTAGCAATGGGCAACTTCATGACTACAGCACTCTTCTGTGCAGGCTGTATATCCAAGGTTTCACCTGTGAATTGTTCTGGATGTACCAGATCCGCAGAAATCACGGCCTCCCCGTCCAGTCCTGTGTCGTATAAACACTCCACTTGACGACCGTTAACCTCTACCAATTCCACTACAGGTGGTTTTTCCTGGTCTGGAGTCTCTTCCTCGGCCTCGACCTGTTCGGTGGGCTCCACCTTAGGTTTCCCTGAGCACACGACGAATTGAGTGTCTCCTGACTTTCCCCTGCAGTCAATAGCATTGTGCGTGTTCGACTGGCATTGGTTGCACCATTTCCCTGTCCTAGATTTTCTATTGCCAGACTTGAGTGAGCTCTCCTGGTGGCGAGCTTCCTTGTTGACCTTGGCCTTTTCCGTAACAACCTCCTTGGAAGTCACTTGACATGCTGCGAAGTGAGGGTTCTTAGCCTTCGATTTGCAGTCCCTCGTATTGTGAGAGGGTGACTTACAAATTGAACACCACTTCTCCGACCACGGTCGTTTAGGTGTAGAGCTTGAAGTGCTCTTGCTTCCCTCCTTCTTCTTCTCTGAACTATCCTCTGATTTTTGCACATAAGGTTCCCACTTTTTTGTTCCTGAGTTTTTGGTTTTCTTCTTGTCATGTTTCTCTTGACTTTTGGAGTTGGTGGAAAGGTTCTCCCCTGCCTCCCCATGTACCTCGACGAACCGTTCTGCTAATTTAGTCACGAGGTCAATACGTTCCGCTCCTTGTTCTCCCAGGAACGTCCTGAGAGGTTTAGACATTTGCTTCTTCAGCTGGTCGACCACCATGAGCTCTTCAAGACTCTCATAGTCATGTGCGAACCCAGCCAAATCCATCCACTTGTGGAGATAAGATTTTAGACGCAAACTGTAGGCGGCAAACAACTCCCCCGGTTCTCGTTTCGCTGCTCGAAATTTTTTCCGGTAGGTATGTGACGTAACCTCGAATCGTTTCAGCAGAGCCGTCTTTAACTCGTCATAATTGTTCTCATGTCCTGGTGGCAGGCGAGAATACACCTCGTAACCGGTCCCGCGTAAACCCTGGGATAGCTTAAGATTCCATTTGTTACGCTCCAGACCCATAGCAACTGACATAGCCTCGAAGCGTTGAAGGTACTGGTCAATCTTCTCTTTGTCCTCCTCGTAGACCGCTAAAGGAAACTTCATAGCATGGTACCCATGTCCACCTACTGGTGTTGATCCTGGGATAGAGGAACCTCCAACTGCTCCCTCAGTTTCTCCATTAGATTGACTCTTGAGCTCTAGTTCCCGCATCCGGTACTCGTGCTCCCTCTTCTGTGCTTCTTGTTCAGCTTCTAATTTCCTAGCTGCTTGTTCAGCTTCAAATTTCCTAGCTGCTTGCTCAGCTTCCAATTTCCTAGCTGCTTGATCAGCTTCCAATTTCTTAGCTGCTTGCTCAGCTTCCAATTTCTTAGCTGCTTGCTCAGCTTCCAATTTCTTAGCTGCTTGCTCAGCTTCCAATTTCTTAGCTGCTTGTTCCAACTCCATCCTTCTCAATTCCAGCTCGGCCTTTCGATCTTCCCTTTCTGCTTGACGATACTCTCTCTCTCCACTTCCTGTATGTAATCCGTTAGAGCAGAACCCCCCAATCCCATTTCTTCCCCCTTTGCCTTTAATTCTAACGTGGTTAGTTTAGGGGTGGCCATTATACAGAGAGGTAAGCTAGCAGGTCTAGTACAATATAACTGCAAATTACAATACAGATATATGAACAAGTACTATAAATCTAGATATTACTACACACAGCACATTCACTCAGTGACAAGAGTAGAATCAGGACCACAGACCTATGCAGACGTGTGAAGTGTGAACAGGTAAGATATTTGTCCTAACCCCTATCCACATTCACTCTAGCTGGATTCTACAAAATGATATCTCCCTCTTATAACTAAGGATCCCGTGTCCAAAGACCCCGTTGTCAGAAGATCCCACTGTCAAAGGTTCCTGTTTGCAGGAGATCTCGCTGTCAAAGGATTCCGTTTACGGGAGATCCCGCTGTCCAAAGATTCCATTTACAAGAGATCCCGCTGTCCAAAGATCCCGTTTACGAGCCCCCAATAATGTCGTGTCCTCCTTTACAGTGTCGTCCCTGGAGTGAAGAGAGTCGACACCCACATTATAATATTTTTTTCCTCTCAATATTCTGGAGAATCCACCAGCTTCCGTCCAACACACTCCATCAGCCTATGGACACCTTTTCCTATCACTCTCTCACGGTCGTACTATGCCCCCTTCTCATACTTCCCCAACGTAACATACTCAACAACTCTTGCTTCTAAAGATTAATCAAGATTAATTTATTAAAAGAAAAGTGTAACGTATATGAGACGTGTATGTTAAGAAAATGTGTGACGTGTTCTATAAAGTGTGTAGAATCGGACTCTCAGACAACAACCCAGTCAGCTGATCCCAGCAAGGATAGACCACAGCACGTTACGTCAGAACATGTACATCTCACCCCGTGCCGAAACCATCTTGCCGGATACTGATTTGCCTCTGTAGACCTCTGGTAATCCCATTTCATGAACATCCGAAATAGACACCGGTGGTATAAACAGTTAATCATGGACCGGTTGCACTCTACACAATGTCCGTTCCTATCGTTCATAAAAAAATGCACAAGTCCTTTGTAGTGTGTACACAGATTAATGTTAATTGTTACTGTACTGGATCCTCCCTCGTGTCTATCTAGCCTCAAGTATCCAGTCTTGTGTTCTATTACACGAGATTATATCACACTATGTAATTATTAGACTTAATGTTTTCAGTTCGTTACTACTGTCTGATGCTGTGTGGTGCATCAGTACGCATCACTCTCTTTGGTGAATCAACTTCCTTCTAGCTTTAGTTACGTTCTGTATGCAACTTTATTGATTGTTGAACTGGTGTTCTTCCGAATGGGATTGGATTCTTTCCCAAAAACTTGTTGAGTTTCCTTGGATCTGGTAGGGAACCTAGGATAGAAACAACACATCTGGTGATAGTACTAGTCACTGATCCTTTCGGCTGAGTGTAAGCCTATCACCTTGCTTAATGATCTTTAGCTAACTAGACTTAGTCATAGAGCAGATTAGCTACCCACCTAGAGCCGAATCAGGCTATGACAAAGAAAAAATCAGCAAACAGAATGCGGAACCCCGCCCACCAGGGACACCTACGGGAAGATCCCAATTATCCCTCATTACTCAATTCTCAACTAGTAAAGCTTATCAACACTTCACTAATCTATTCTTAACTAGCCGAGTTAATATCACTATTCTACTCTAACTAGTTTCCACTAACAGTGCTAATCATCACACTATAGTTTAACAAGGCCACAGTCTATATTAATTAGAACTAATATTATAATAGGTTATACCTTAAATGGCACTACTGCAGTCCTATCAATCATATCTACATCTGCCATTATAGGCACGTGTAAAATTAAGTCACTAATTAACACACGGTAGATATTATTTCCACTAAGCACTGCAGTGCCTTTGCACTCCGACTAGAGCATTTTCAAGTCCCCCTAGTTGGTCCCAACTCGGGTTTATATGGCAACCTACCAAAGTTGGCCACGTGACGTTCTCCTTTATGCCCCCACACAGGTGGCACAGTGGCAGATCATCCCCTGTCAGGGATCCATCCTCCCTGGCTCCATTAATGTTAGATTTGTCATCACTGGTTGAGACATCCAAAACACGCCAGCGAGTTCCTGTATACTCCCAACACAGTTGCCAGTAACCAGCCGTCAATCTTCTTGATGTTCCGGAACTAAGACTTGACAGATGCACTGTTTTCTCCCTAGTCGGGCACTTCCGACCTGTTGATAAACTGTCAATCTTCTGTTCAGTGGTGAAAATCCCAGCAGCCATTTCGCCTGATGTCCGGAACTATAACTGACAGACAGGGCTGTTCCATGTACTGAGCCGGGCAAGGCTATGTGATTCTAAATGTTTATAAACTGCCAACGCGGTGTATCCATTCATTCTCACTCACCACCAAATGTGTATATGTGCTGCCCCGATGTAACCCGTGCAGCTGTGTTTACTCTGTTAGTACGACTGTTGTGGCCTAGAAAATATACGCCAAGCAAACGTCGGTATTATTATCTGGTTAACTCATGGCGAGCTCGTGACAAGTACAGACATGGAAAATAACGATTAACGGTTGAAGTACAGACAGGAAACATGACGATAAAAAGTGTTAGTACACACAGGAAACATGACAATAAACAGTTGTAGTACATATAGGAAATATGACAAACGGTTGTTGTACATACAGTAAACATGATGATAAACAGTTGTAGTACAGACAAGAAACATGACAGTAAGCAGTTGTAGAACAGACAGGATACATTCAGATAAACAGTTGAAATAAAGACAAGAAACATGACTATAAACCGTAGAGAGCATGTGATAATTCTAAGAGTGTGACAGCAGATGTTACAGACACGGACATGTGAGAATTCCTAGAGTGTGACAGCGGATGTTACAGGCATGTGAGAACGTCAGGAACAGACAGTACTGGACAGTGGGTGCGACAGCAAACAGTTGGGACAGCACTACCCAGTCAGACACGATCAACAGAACATGTGTGAAGGTGACGACCAGACAGCAGCATGCCTTACCTCCAGGGCGTGTTCCTCCTGTTTTTCCCTGTCCAGCATCCGCTCTGTTGTGTAGATGACACCTGCCAGACGAGAGCAACAAACACAATGTCACATGTCTAGTGTGCTGGCTACAGATACAGTTGGACATGTCACATTGTCATGTGTGCTGGCTACAGGTACAGCCAGAAATGTCACATGTCATGTGTGCTGGCTACAGGTACAGCCAGAAATGTCACATGTCATGTGTGCTGGCCACAGGTACAGCCATAAATGTCGTGTGTTCTGGCTACAGGTACAACCAGAAATGTCACATGCCGCGTGCGCTGGCTACAAGTACAGCTAGAACAAATAGTGTCACATGCCATGCGGGCTAGCTACAGGTACAGCCAGAAATGTCACATGTCATGTGTGATGGCTACAGGTACAGCTAGAAAGGTCACATGTCATGTGTGCTGGCTACAAGTACAGCTAGAACAAACAGTGTCACATGTCATGTGGGCTAGCTACAGGTACAGCTAGAAATGTCACATGTCATGTGTGATGGCTACAGGTGCAGTCAGAAATGCCATGTGTCATGTGTGCTGGCTAAAGGTACAACCAGAAATGTCACATGCCATGTGTGCTGGCTACATGTACAGTTAGAAATGTCACATATCATTGTGCTGGCTACAGGAACAGTCAAAAATGTCACATGGCACGTGTGCTGGCTACAGGTACAGCCAGAAATGCCACGTAATGTGTGCTGGCTACAAGTACAGCTAGAACAAACAGTGTCATATGACATGTTTGATGTCTACAGGTACAGCCAGAAATGTCACATGCCATATGTGCTGGCTACAGATACAGTCAGATATGTCACGTGTCATGTGTGCTGGCTACAGGTACAGCTAGAACAAACAGTTTCACATGTCATGTGGGCTGGCTACAAGTACAGCTAGAACAAACAGTGTCACATGTCATGTAGGCTGGCTGCAAGTACGGCTAGAACAAACAGTGTTACATGTCATATGGGCTGGCTACAGGTACAGCGAGAAATGTCACATGTCATGTGTGCTGGCTACAGGTAGTCAGAAATGTCACATGTCATGTGTGCTGGCTACAGGTACAATCATGAATGTCACATGTCATTTGTGCTGGCTACAGGAACAGCTAGAATAAACACAATGTCACATGCCATGTTTGCTGGATACAGGTACAGCCAGAAGTGCCACATGTCATGTGTGCTGAATAGACCACGTCATGATCAGGTGTGGTGACCTGTTCCCGTCCTCGCCACCAAAGATGTCTGGGACAATTCTGAACATTGTCTGGGAGCAATCATGTTCCTGGGGATGGGTCGACCCTACAGCCATCCTACTCGGAGTACTGGATCTGTTGGATCATGTGTATAGTGTAGAAGAACATACATCATCATGACACTCATGCCAGATCACAGGCTCCCTAAACGAATTTTTTAAAGGCGAGCTGCATTGTGGTAAACGCTACAAAGGCGGCCAGAGGAGACGTTTTAAAGACACTGAAAATCTCACTACAAGCTTTTGGAATTGGCCACGACACTTGGGAGACTGCTGCCAAAGACCGAAATTCGTGGCGTACATCATTACACAAGGGTCCAGTCACTTGTGAAGCAAACAGGACTGCAAGAGCTGTGGGGGAAAAAAGGCTGGACAGAAAAAACCACTGCAGGAGATCCTCCTCCTAGACTGTCAAGCATTCTTTGCCCACATTGTCAAAGAACATTTCGAGCCATAATAGGCCTTACCAGCCTTACCAGATCTTAGAGCTCGCGGCTCTCATAATTTCAATCCACTGGATTAAGTGAATGGTCATCATCATTCTTGATGGACAAACAATAACAAACCATCATGGCCTGGTGAGAATGGCGCGGCAGGGATCTGGCCAACACTCACTACCCCGAAGACAGACCAGGCGCACACATAATCAGATTGCAACTGGTACACTTAATAATGGGACTCTTCGCTGATTGTTGAAGATGAGGACAGTGCAGGAATGGGAATGTTCCGAGTGCTGTGATGTCGGTTCTGGAATAGAATTGGTCGCAACAACAATCCTAGCTGCGGATTAAACCGTAACCAATAATAGGCAGGAAAGCAGACAAACCACTATGCCCACGACGCTTCTTGTGCTGTCTGAACAACCAATACACCAGGGATGGAATCCGATCGTCACAGCACACATATCTAATCAGTGGCTTCTGGCTGACAGAATCCAGCGTGTGTAACCTGACCAGCCTCTTCTGTGTGTAACGAGAGAAGCAGAAATACAAGGGCAGAATGTCAGACGGGCCTGTGTGCTCAATTCTTAACCCTCTGAAAATAAAGTTGGTTTGTTCGTTCGACGTTAATCAGCTACCACGTAACCGGTGAAGATTGCTTGTAGCCATGTTGATCAACAATGCATGCATAGCGATTTCACCATGAGGGTGGGGAAAACAAAAAAGTGGGCGGGGTGTAAGACGTCACTAGCGCTGTGCTTGTCTCCACCACCACGGCTAGTCCACTTGCTTGCTGGTCCCGGGGACTTGGGTCGGAACCCAGCCCCAGGCGGAGATCTGTTTTCACTGTGACTAGACCCGGGCTACCAGGCCGACTCCGCCTAACATGGTACCAGGACATGTTCTGAGAGATAAAGTGGATAAATGCCTGTGTGATAGCAACACTGGCTGATGCAGTGCTGTACTGAGATAATAGCCAAAGCAACAAAGCTGATAAATGACTGCGCGAGAGCAACACTGGCTGATGCAGTGCTGTACTGAGATAATAGCCAAAGCAACAAAGCTGATAAATGACTGCGTGAGAGCAACAATGGCTGATGCAATACTGTACTGAGATAATAGCCAAAGCAACAAAGCTGATAAATGACTGCGTGAGAGCAACATTGGCTGATTGAATGCTGTACTGAGATAATAGCCAAAGCAACAAAGCTGATAAATGAGAGAGCAACACTGGCTGATGCGGTGCTGTACAGAGATAATAGCCAAAGCACCCAAGCTATCCAGTGCACGACTGTCACCAACAAACCCGGACATGATCAGTTCTGTATTTGATCATTCTCCCGGTGATGTATGTCTGTGGGGTTGTCATAGAATCCTGCGCGCTGTGAGCCACTAGCTCTGGACGAGGTAAGCGTGTCAGGATGAATGAGACATGTTTACATCAAGCGTTTTACTAGAATGAACAGCATCTTTTACCAGAATCAAGTTTTTTGCAGTAGGTTGTGATCAACATTAGGCTGATGTTCAAGGCATTTCGACGTTCTACACCTTAAGACATTTCACGAGAGAGACGAAGCATGTAGTTGTTTGTCCGAAATGCTCAATTTTTTTTTTTAAACAATCATCAAGCAGCTAAAGCCGGCTCCATGGCCGAGAGGTTAGCAGCTTTCTCCGCTAACCCCGAATACTCTCGTCACGTGACGCGACGAGAATTAGCAGTGGTTCGAATCGCAAAAGTGACTTATGAGAGTTTGGAGCCGGTCGCTCAGAAAGTCGTGGCGTGCTGATGAGCGTAATCTAGCCTAGAAATCAACATACAGCTGAAAGATGCTGGTGTTGACCGCAATATCCTAAAACAGGATGGAAACGCGAAAAAAAAATAAAAAATAAAAATCAAGCAGGTAAATACAGTTTATTGCCTCTCTGCCAAAAGCCAGGGCCTGCACAGTGACATGTCAAGTATATTATTGACGCAGTGCCTCTATGATACAAACCTGCTTGGTGACGTCAAGTATATTATTGACGCCAGGGTGTGTGTGAGAGCCGTGCCTCTGTGACAGAAACCTGCTCGGTGACATGTCAAGTATATTATTGACGCCAGGGTGTTTTGTGTGGAAGCCGTGCCTCTGTGACACAAACCTGCTCGGTGACATGTCAAGTATATTATTGACGCAAGGGTGTGTGTGGGAACCGTGCCTCTGTGACACAAACCTGCTTGGTGACGTCAAGTATATTATTGACGCCAGGGTGTTTTGTGTGGGAGCCGTGCCTCGTGACAGAAACCTGCTCGGTGACATGTCAAGTATATTATTGACGCCAGGGTGTTTTGTGTGGAATCCGTGCTTCTGTGACACAAACCTGCTCGTTGACATGCCAGCTGCTCACACTACGATACAGTTGTACACACTGGCATCCACACAGGAGAGTGGGACAAACACACCGGCACGGCTCACAAGACAAGCAGCTAATTTGATTCTACAGAGAAAATCCAATCTGGAAGTGGCCGCGGGGATTGAGCCAGCGACAAGGAAGAACGGAACAGGCCGGCGGCAAGACAAGGCGCAGATCGCTGTACCCTGGGTATTATTACGTGTGGATTCTTATTTTCTCGGGTAGCTGTGGACAGAGCTGTTGTAGCCTAGTGGCTAGAGCGTCTGCCTGCAGGCCTGAGGGTTGTGTGTTCGATCCCCACCGAGACGGATAGTGTTTATATAAGTAGAATATAGAATCCGGGAACTGTCATGAGTTGAACGGACTGGCGGCATGATAATGATCAGATCGCGTGTCGACTGATCTCTAGAATATATGGGCTGGTCTCTAGAATACATGGGCTGGTCTCTAGAATATGTGGGCGTCTCTAGAATATGTGGGCTAGTCTCTAAAATATGTGGGCTAGTCTATATAATATGTGGGCTAGTTTCTAGAATATGTGGGCTAGTCTCTAGAATATGTGGGCTAGCCTCTAGTATATGTGGGCTAGTCTCTAGAATATGTGGGCTAGTCTCTAGAATATGTCGGTTAGTCTCTAGAATATGTGGGCTAGTCTCTAGAATATGTGGGCTAGTCTCTAGAATATGTGGGCCAGAAGAATATGTGGGCTAGTCTCTAGTCTCTAGAATATGTGGGCTAGTCTCTAGAATATGTCGGTTAGTCTCTAGAATATGTGGGCTAGTCTCTATAATATGTGGGCTAGTCTCTAGAATATGTGGGCTAGTCTCTAGAATATATGGGCTAGTCTCTAGAATATATGAGTTAGTCTCTAGAATATGTGGGCTAGTCTCTAGAAGCAAGACTAGAGCTGGCTGGCAGCTGTGCAGTGTCCTCAAATAAGGAATGATAGCAGAACTAATGCACGATCCATCTATGTGTCACGGTCTCTCTGGTTACACACAAGATGGAGGTGTGGAGAAGTACAAGACAATACACTCTATAGAACATTGTCTCACACAAGATGGAGGTATGGACAAGTACAAGACAATACACTCTATAGAACATTGTCTCACACAAGATGGAGGTATGGACAAGTACAAGACAATACACTCTATAGAACATTGTCTCACACAAGATGGAGGTGTGGAGAAGTACAAGACAATACACTCTATAGAACATTGTCTCACACAAGATGGAGGTGTGGAGAAGTACAAGACAATACACTCTACAGAACATTGTCTCACACAAGATGGAGGTATGGACAAGTACAAGACAATACACTCTATAGAACATTGTCTCACACAAGATGGAGGTATGGAGCAGTATGAGACAATATACTTGTCTCAGACGAGCAATTGCCACCCTCAATCGCATCAGATCTTATTAAGGCAGTGACGGGCACATCGACACGGAGAGATCTGGTCGGTGGAGTCATTAAGGCAGAGGCAGATGAGCAGAGAAACTGAGCTATAGGGTGGAACGAGAGGGGGCAAGAGAGAAAGGAAAGAGATAAATAGGCGAGAGAGAGGAGACAAAGAGGAGAGAGATGAGAAAGGAGAGAGAGGAGAGAAAGAGACGAGAGAGAGAGAGAGAGAGAGAGAGAGAGAGAGAGAGAGAGAGAGAGAGAAAGAGAGAGAGAATGGGTGTGTGTATTAGAGGGTAGTCAAGTATCGATCTGCCAGGATATGGCCCTGTGGAAGAAGAGCAAATACAGCAAGAGAACAAACACGGCTGCAGATATCAATAGTGGCTCTAAGCCGGTGTCATCTGAGGCACCGGATGGATGGACAGATCAGCCAGTACAACCAATACACAAGTATCACATCAGCTAGAGTGGCTAATAGAGACAAGTCTGCAAGATGATGGGGGAGACATAAGAACGGCGGGGGCAGGTGGTCGATGTATGAAAGTTAAGATCGAAGTAAGAGAGGGGAAAGATAAATGGGAGACTTGGCGAGAGAAATGACGGAATGGTTAGAGAGGGAAGAGATACAAGGGAGAAATAATAGAGAAATTAATTGACAGACAGACAGACAGACAGACAGACAGCCAGCCAGCCAGCCAGCCAGCCAGCCAGCCAGCCAGCCAGCCAGCCAGCCAGCCAGACAGACAGACAGACAGAGAGGAGACAGAGAGAGAAACAATCAGTCATGTCATTCCCCTACCGGTAAAATGGCAATGAGGTAAATATGTTGTTGTCAGAGGACGCTGTTTTTGTATTTTTCTGGGGAGGGTGAGATGTTATTTTGTTTTCGTTTTCGGAAGTTGTTCACAAGAAACCACGGAAGGCAGGTGGTGGATGAAATTTTGGCACCGGCCAGTATGATCACTGCCCCGAAGGAAAGCAACGGCAAACTACCTTCTTTAAAGATGCCTAGTTTAACATTATTCCCCTAATTATAGATCATCATCACATGAAAAGGAAAGGCACACTTGAAATAAGAAACATGGAATGTTCGTACGTTAAGCGACGACGGAAAATTAGATAATTTCAAACAAGAAATGGAAAGATAGAAGATTTAAGTAAATACCTGGATGGTTGGATACGTATGGTCGAGACAAGAACACTGAGCTCATCCACGACTCTGGTGATCGAGTGAAATGGAGAATCATGACCGTCCACGCTTACCAGCATGGCACATGATGGATGGATGCATGGCATCCCCCTGGCTGCCCAGTTAACAGTCTCTAGACAACGGCACGCCTCCAATCCCTGAAGGAAACATCACCGGTCCAGTCTCACCCCAGCTCGTCCACATCTATATCACAGTTGACAGTCTCTAGACAATGGCACGACTCCAATCCCTGGAGGAAACATCACCGGTCCAGTCTCACCCCAGCTCGTCCACATCTATATCACAGTTGACAGTCTCTAGACAATGGCACGCCTCCAATCCCTGAAGGAAACATCACCGGTCCAGTCTCATCCCAGCTCGTCCACATCTATGTCACAGTTGACAGTCTCTAGACAATGACAGGCCTGAAATCCCCGGAGGAAACATCATCACCCAGCCAAGCCCCAGCTCGTCCACATCTATATTAAGGTGTTTGTCCTATGGAGGACGTTGTGATCAACCCCAGGTTGATATACAAGGCAATGTTACGTTCAGTAGGTAGCCATGACTTTCTGACGAGAAGTCAACGTGCAAGTCCAACTAAATGCCCGTGTAGGGCTTGAAGGCCCCAGCTCGCCACCAGCGCCCATATATATCAACCGAAGTATGACCTGGTTACACGCTAACAAACTTCTCCACAAACATAACAGTTCAGCCTTCTACAGCTTAGAGAAGTGAAGGAGAGCGCAGTGACACATCCCCCGTGAAGATGGCACTTAGAAACAGGTTAGAGTCCAGTGTTTCCCAACGTGGGGCCCACGCCCCACAGGGGGGCAATTTGACTGTTAAGGGGGGCAATTCGAAAATGGAAGAAATCGGCTGAATATAACAAAACGGGGAGACTTGAGACTGAAGTTAACTAAATTGGAACCTGACATAAGATCTCTTTGCAGCAAGCATCAAGCGCAAGGATCTCACTAAATTTAAATAATAAATAATTACTAATAATTAAAATAATATAGAAAAATCTTTCATTAAAATTATTTTGTACTTGAATTTCAGTTCTCCATTATATGTTTTGAAAATTTACTTACTATGTTTGCTCAATAATTACCTAGTGATTTCTTCCTAAAACCTATCATTCAAGTTTCTTTAGTGAACATTTCAATTTTTGAATATTAAAAATAATGTATATGTTGAGGGGGGGGGGGGCATGGGGGGGGGCATGGGGCGGGGGAGGGGGGCAATATGAATTTTAGAAAGGCTTAAGTGGGGCATGGTACAAAAAAGGTTGGGAAACACTGGGTTAGACAGTAAGTATCCAATCAACCGAACAGAAGTAAACGGGTTCATGTGGCTGAAAGACCTGGCCAGCGATGGTGACTGATGTCATGGGTGTCCAAGTTGGCTTTAAGTAGAAGAACAATAGAAGGTTCTTCTCATTCGGTTATTGTGCCTTCATGTATGAGTTCGAGTTGAGCCGAGTTAAGAATCCACACCACAGCACCCGGGACATTCCCACACGCGCTCCGTGCTTATCTTCAACAACCAGCGAAGAGTCTCAACACTAATGGTACCATTTGGAATTTGAATGTGTGTCCGGCTGGCCTTTCATCGGGGCTGCTTTAATGTAGTCACTATAGTGTCTTCTCCGTGTTTATATTTTGTGTTTTTGTGTTGTTTGCTGATAAAGATTTGTCACCGCAACGTCCTGTGTTTTGTGTTTTACAAAGCTGCATTACTTGGTGTTCTCTTCTATCGTTTACGTTCCCTCAGCTTTACCGCAGTTCTCCTCACTGTGTTCATTCCTTCAGTAAGACTCGTTGTTATTTGGAGTCGGGAGGTTCGAATTCCACTGTGCCCACGACTTGCAATGTTTGTACTATCTAGAGCAGTGGTTGTCAACCGGTAGGGAAATCTCTCCCCCCCCCCCCTCCCAGGGGGGAATTTTATGGTTGGGGGGGGGGGGGGGGTTAGATTATTTCAAGACCGCGTTAATACAAGAACCGATTACTTGATATTGTTTTTCCCCTCCGTACTTTACAGTTCTGTGCTTCTCGCCCTTCTGAAATTCGTTTTATAACGTAAGTAGACCCGCAAATCACGTTTTATGTAGACGTCTAGACTTGTTCTAGTATGTGTTATTAAATTTAGCTTCCATTTTTACGTAGGGCAGGAAAGGGGGGGGGGGTGAGATTTATAGGGAGGAAATACGAAGAGGGGGGGTGACATTCTGAACATATGGTGAAGGGGTGCATGCCCCCCCCCCCCCCCAAAAAAAAAAAAAATAAAAAAAATTGAGAACCACTGATCTAGAGCATACTCTCATTTCTATTTCTGTCCTTTGCCTCCTATGACTGATTATCAATACCCGAGAAAATATTTCTGGCAGGAATGTAGGAAAGATTCTTTACTAGAAATAACATGTGAAATCAAAAACCTGCTGCAGGTACACGGAACCGCACAGTGATAAATCTCTCGGAAAGCAGCCGCCAGGTAATGAGGACAAACAGCTGCAGGCAGGGAAGGAATGAACATCACAGATGAACAATCTGCGACTGAAGATCGCATTCACGGAAAAACGTCGGAGAAACACTGCAGCAATGAACACATTGATGAACAGTGCCTGGCGGCAGGTTGCTCTCACAGATACCCGCCCGCCCATGCTGGCGTAATCAAACTATTCAAGGAAAGACAATCTCAGGCGGACAAGTCCTGTCATGATTACATATTGAGCCGTGGCAGGGAGTAATACATGAAGCCGGGGCCCCGGCAAATGCCGACTGGCATGTGGCAGGTTTCCATCAGGTGTTTGTTCTGCTCGTCCACAGGTGTCGTTCCATGTTCACACCCCGTGTCAATCACTAACACCAGGGGACTACAGGTTATACTGGTAATACAATCACAGAATACACAAATCCACTGTTTAGAACATCAGGCAGCATACATTCCACAGATGTGTAACACTACAGAAGACACATTTCATATATACATATATTTTTCTATCGGGGGCAAAAAGAAAATCCTAACCTGCACAGTTCGCGGCGACTGCACTAGCCAGGCGGCCTTAATTCCTCAGGCTCAAAGACCCCTTTGCCATTCACCGCAAGGTTCTATATTGGCAGTAAATGACAGTTTATAACACGACAGAATACCCGTTTCACAGATTCATAACACCACATAACACATATTTCACTGTTATATAATACCACAGAACACATATTTATTTCAGTTTTATAACACCAGGAAATACATATTTAAGCTTTATAAGACAGGGGAACGCATATTTCACAGTTTTATAACACCACAGAACACATTTTTCACAGTTTTATAAGACCAGAGAACACACATTTCAGTTTTATAACACCACAGAATACCCATGTCACAGTTTCATAACACCACAAAACACAGATTTCACAGTTTTTAAGTACCAAGGAACACAAATTTCATTTCTTCACAGTATACATTAATGGATGGACTGTGAGATAACGTTATATGTGAGCAGACATCTAGAGACGGATTGGGAGGAGCCTGTACGAGTGCACTGTGAAGACCACGTAGGACAGAAGATGTTGAAACTTAATACTGTACGGTCGATCTTCAATACGATAGAGCACTTGAAAAATCACATAAAGCAGTAGCGTGTCTATTTGTGAAGCCCTACTTGTTGAGCTCATGTTTTGTAGCGGAAATTTCCGTGCAGACATTGTTTGTCGTGCCAGTCAGTCTCTGACAACTCAGACCAGGAACACACAGTCGCCATTGTTCTAGGCGTTGTCACAAATCCCCGGATCTGTTGTGTCTGAGCTACAATCTCCTGCTAATCTTTTCCTCCAGTGTGTGTGTGTGTGTGTGTGTGTGTGCGTGTGTATGCGTGTGTGTGCGCGCGCATTGTCCAACATGAAGCTATAACACAATTCTGGTGATCTGATTACTTGCTGTGTATTCCAGCTGGCAACACCGGGCACACAACGTCTGTCAGCCATTGTTACCATGCCAAACGACGGTTAATTTTGGAATAGCCCTCGTATTTGCCATGTCCACCTTCCCTCAGTGAAACCTCACACCACGGCCTAGCAACATTATAGAGGACACCAACGGTTGTTGTAGAACTTACAGCTGACTGCATGGCAATTTACATGACGTTGTCATCAACCCCAACATTTATTGGCTGTTAGTGATTTATTAGGCAAGTTTGAAGCTTTACGCTCAGTATCTGGTCTCTGCTTTTGGAATGGCCGACACCTCTTCTTATTGAAATCAACGTAAAGATGTCTGCTTCCCAATGGCCTGTCACTGATTTCGAACCCTGGAGCTGACATGTCGGGGTCCCTGAAACTGCGTTCACCAACCCTTCAGTCACAGACGCCGACGCCATTCCGAATTCGCGACAGGGATCGGGCAGGAGTTTGTTCACAGTGAAATATCTAACACCTGAGGATGAAACATTAGCTGCTTCGCCCTCGTGTTTGTTGTTCGGCAATTGACATTTACTATACGCTATCCGTCAACCTCTGCTTGGGTCGCCGACAGGACGATAGAAAACAGCAGCACCCATGTGCTGTACCGAATCATGCTCTCACCAAGTCCCACTGTGACTTTCTGCAGAAATGACAGTAACGGTCTTGCATGCCTGGATATGTTTCCAGAAGAAAGCACTCTGACCAATAGAAAGCTGCCAACTGCAGTCAGACATAGAATGTTTGAGAGTGTTTGCTATATAGAAACTATTATGTTATAGGTGTGTGAAACACGGAAAATAAACCAGACAGGCCGAGAAAGATCTAATGACAGTGGAAGTGTGATTTCTGAGGAAAATGCAAAGAAAACCATGGACGGACACACAAACTAACGAGCAAGTCCTATCAGAAACATACGAAAACTGTAAATTGATTCTAATAATTACACGTATATAGTCCAGATTTTTATGAGATGAAATTAACCGGAAAACCTAGTGACAACCGGCAAGATGGGGGTGGGGGTGCAAAGGGAATACACAGGGATAAGTACCCAGATGACGTGTACACATGGCATGATCGGAACAAGAACGCAGGACTTTGGTGACCGTGTGAGATAGCGAACCATGTTGCTTATCGCCATGACACATGATGATGATATGCGACGAGTGGATGGGCTTGGAGAGGGGAAGGAGAGGTCTGCAACAGTCCTCCTAGAGACGGCACTGCCCCAACTCCACTCCCGTAGGTGCCAGCCCTTTCAGTATGAGCCCGTTGTGTTGACTTCCTGTTGCAGTTATACCCACGATTTCTTGCAATCGTGTTTCATTTTCAGCGACTACAAGCATGTGGTCAGACAACTGGCTACCGTACAGGGACTTCACGATCTGATCAGTTTACAAGGGAACATTCACGTGGAGCAGGAAGACTACAGCCAACATCACAGCCGCTTGCGTGGAGCTGTGGAGAATTGCTTACACTCACACCGTGTCGTGTCTGTAGCAATAAGTTCGCAGGCATTGCTGTGCATTTATGGAAATTGAGGACAGAAACAGAGATTTTTTTCGCATATTCTTTACAGGACATTGCAGTCAACACCAGCATTTTTCAGGTGCTGTTTATGTCTCGGCAAGTTATACGTTCAGTAGTTTGTCACTGATTTCTGAAATACCGGCTCACATACCCCCGTAAGTAACCAACTCGACGAGATCCGCTACCGTGTTTCGTACGAGAGTATACGGCATTAAGAACAACGTCCTTAACTCCTTCGCCAGGGGGACCGAAACAGAGATTAGAGGACACACACAATTTAAGCACTGAAAGATATAGTGGCGTTGCAGGGATTTCATCCTGCTGACTCCACAAGACAACAGCGGATCACTGCAGGAACAAGATACTTGGGCGTACCGTCAACTGGACACTCGTGTGAAGGTGTCTTCATTGGCAAGGGTAGACGAGGAAGCAACTAGACAATAGCACCAGGTGTCTCTGCAACTCACTGCTAAGTCAATTGTTTGTATGTCCACATGTCTGCTATGTCAGCAGTTTGTACGTCCACATGTCTGCTATGTCAGCAGTTTGTACGTCCACACGTCCGCTATGTCAGCAGTTTGTATGTCTACATGTCTGCTATGTCAGCAGTTTGTATGTCTACATGTCTGCTATGTCAGCAGTTTGTACGTCCACACGTCCGCTATGTCAGCAGTTTGTACGTCCACACGTCCGCTATGTCAGCAGTTTGTATGTCTACATGTCTGCTATGTCAGCAGTTTGTACGTCCACACGTCCGCTATGTCAGCAGTTTGTACGTCCACACGTCCGCTATGTCAGCAGTTTGTATGTCTACATGTCTGCTATGTCAGCAGTTTGTACGTCCACATGTCTGCTATGTCAGCAGTTTGTATGTCTACATGTACGTTTTTACGTCCACACGTCCGCTATGTCAGCAGTTTGTACGTCCACATGTCTGCTATGTCAGCAGTTTGTACGTCCACATGTCTGCTATGTCAGCAGTTTGAATGTCTACATGTACGTTTTTACGTCCACACGTCTGCTATGTCAGCAGTTTGAATGTCTACATGTACGTTTTTACGTCCACACGTCCGCTATGTCAGCAGTTTGTACGTCCACACGTCCGCTATGTCAGCAGTTTGTACGTCCACATGTCTGCTATGTCAGCAGTTTGTACGTCCACATGTCTGCTATGTCAGCAGTTTGTACGTCCACACGTCCGCTATGTCTGCAGTTTGTACGTCCACATGTCTGCTATGTCAGCAGTTTGTACGTCCACATGTCTGCTATGTCAGCAGTTTGTACGTCCACATGTCCGCTATGTCAGCAGTTTGTACGTCCACATGTCTGCTATGTCAGCAGTTTGTACGTCCACACGTCCGCTATGTCAGCAGTTTGTACGTCCACATGTCTGCTATGTCAGCAGTTTGTACGTCCACATGTCTGCTATGTCAGCAGTTTGTATGTCCACACGTCCGCTATGTCAACAGTTTGTACGTCCACATGTCCGCTATGTCAGCAGTTTGTACGTCCACACGTCCGCTATGTCAGCAGTTTGTACGTCCACATGTCTGCTATGTCAGCAGTTTGTATGTCTACATGTACGTTTTTACGTCCACACGTCCGCTATGTCAGCAGTTTGTACGTCCACACGTCCGCTATGTCAGCAGTTTGTACGTCCACATGCCTGCTATGTCAGCAGTTTGTACGTCCATTAGTCGGCTAAGTCAACAGTTGCTAGGTCAATATTTTGAACGCCCATTTGTTTGCTAGGTCAAGTGTATGAAAGTCCATCTGACCTACTAGGTCAATAGTTTGTATGCCCACTTGTCTGTTGGGTCAACGGTTTATACGTATGTTTGACTGCGTTCACAAATACACACACACACACCCACCCACCCACACACACACCCACCCACCCACCCACCCACACACACACACACCCACCCACACACACACATATATATAAATAAAGGCACAATTTTTCCGTCTTGAGAGATGATAGTTCAAAAAGGCATAATATCTACAACCCATGGCGTTAGTGAATGCGACTGATAAGGTCAATTCGCGATGGATGCATGTGAACACATGGTCATTTTCACCATCACGCGCCATCTTGCATTTCACGCTCTCATTGCGTGACCTACCTGCAATCATTTTCTCCTTTGTCTGTATTCCATTTCTGATATTTGCCCTCCATGCAACACGTTCGGCGAAAAATTGCAGCCAATGTGCACTATCGATGCATGTGTCAATCATGTCCCGCTTACACCTACATTTGTATTGTAGTAGAAGCCGACCACGAGATTTCTTACCCATCTGTAATTCACCAAAAAAAAAAAATGTTCTTTGGTATTCTACCATCATCCATCGTCCTAACGTGTCCTATCCATCTAAGTCTACGAAAACTGAGCATGGAATTTACCGTCACACAACCTGATCTTTCCAATACTTCAATATTTGGGATTTTGTCTTGCCACTTAATACCATGTTATCTTCGCAGACACCGCATATGAAAGCTGTTTGAACGTTTCTCTTGGTGTGAGTAAGTTGACCAGGCTTCACTGCCATAAAGAAGGGTACTAAGAACACAGGCTTGATAGACCAGGACTTTTGTCTTGGCGGTAAGCTTCTTGTTTTCCCAGACTCTTTTTGTTAACCTGTTCATTGTTGTTGCTGCCTTACCAAACCTGATGTTGATTCTCTGATCTAGGGATAACTTGCTATTTACCACTGATCCTAAATACGTAACATGGTCTACTATCTCCAGTTCCGCGTCGTCAATAAAGATTGATTGCACCCCATGTGCACCTTGTGACATAATCTGTCTTCTTTTTGCTAATTGTTAAACCAAATTCCGAACAAGGAGTGGAGAATACCGATAGTAGCCGTTGTAAATCTTCCTCAGAGTGGGTCATTATTGCACCATCATCTGCAAACAGCAACTCCCTGATCAGTATCCTCCTAATTTTGGTCTTGGCCTTCAATCTCAGAGCATTTTAGAGTTCGCCATCTGAGCGTGAGTAAATGTAGTGTGTTTTTTTTTGGTTGCCTCAATATAAAATTCAATATCTCAGTAATGGGCTGAG
>OY992876.1:265222045-265359545 GCA_963921405.1 Cepaea hortensis | reverse complement strand
CCCTCACGACTGACCAAATCAAATGCCTTTGTGAGGTCGATGAAGACAATAAATAGTGATTGATTCTGTTCACGGCATTTTTCTTGGATTTGTCAGAAAGCAATGGCAAACTATTGAATGTAAACATGCCAAGAGATCACAAACAGCCAAAAATTGCTGGGGTTGACTGCGATATCCTGTAAAGGATATGCAACTAGCTTCTTTTCTTTTTTTTTTTTGTCGCAATGAGAATATAATATCATTGGTAGGCGGATTCCGTGGAACGCCACACTGTGATTCGGGGTAGACTTGATATCCTGGGACTTGAAGTCTGTGCAGAAAAATTCTGGCAAATACTTTCCTAATAATACAAAGAAGTGAGATACCCCTATAATTGTTACAGTCACTCCGATGCTTGAATCTTTGAAATCCTGTGGCATAGCCCTATTAGCTGGTGGATCTGTAGAGTGGGTGTGCCTTTCCCACTCCTAATAACCTCTATTGGAATACAATCATTACCTGGAGCCGTACCAGATGCAAGTTAATTAACAGCATACTTAACTTCTGTTATGGTGGGAAATGCATTTTGAATGTACTCGCATAACTTGATCCAATAATCATTTGCACACTGCCTGGCAGCCTTTTGCACACCTTTCCTAGCTTGCTTCAGCTCACTGAGTGTTACACGTTGTTCTTTCCTTGTTTCTTAAGAGAGCTATCTTCTTTTTATCAATCAAGGGCTGCAGTGTCTGCCGCAAACCAGTCCCGCCTCTTATGATCCACAGTTTGAGTTTAGCTGTGTAGATTATCTTTGTTGTCAGTCTAACCTTTGCAACAACTAAAGAACAACTAAAAGCATTGTAGTAACTTCGAGTTAATGATATATGATTCACATGTCTCCGTGTGATGATGAAGTAAGAACATCACCCGTAACTGCTACCTCTCACTTTGATTCCGAGACCGTTAAGATCAGGGATGGAGTTATGCCTCACCATAGCACAAAGTCTGGGCTGAAAAATAGAGACCACGTGTTGCTCATGCAGCATGATCCCTCACTCGGCTTGCCTTGTTCATTCCATTCATTGGCACCTTGCCGTCTTGACAGACGATAGTTTGTTTCATTGTGCTTCAAAAAGGCATAATAACTACAACCCATGGCAGTAGCGAATGTGACTGATAAGGCCAATTCGCGCTGTACATGTTCGCCCAGAGTGATGCATGTGAACACATGGTCATTTCCACCATCGTGCACCATCTTACGTCTCGCACGCTCGGCGTGTGACTTATCTGCAATCATGTTCTTTTATTTGTCTTTATTCAATGTCTGATATTTGCCCTCCATGCAACACGTTCAGCAGCGACTTGAAAAATAGAGACCATGTGTTGCCCATGCAGCATGATCAATCACTCGGCCTGCCTAGTTCACTCCAGAGGAAAGGTAATACCAATACATCTGGAACAAGACAAGCTGCAGAAGCTGCCGGATCAGTAAACAATGCTATAACTGTACGCCTGTCGGAGCTTCGATCATAGACCAGCTGCCAACTAAGGCTTAGGGCCTGGTCTGCACTGCCATTACATTTTGTCTGTAGGGTACATTTGCTCGCACCAGAACATGGCTTATGTCCTATCAATTGCGCTCCTCCGCACGAAGCTGTTGGCACAATGTGAGGTGTCGGGTTGATAAGCGCCACTCAACGTTCGGCGCTAACAGAAAGCATGTTGTACAGTCTACTGTCATACGGTAGCTCAACCAAATCAGACTAAGACCTGACCATCTAGCAATACAATAGCAGGCATATATATGTGCGAAACGATCCTCTTGACTAGGACTGTCACACTGAAGCTCTGGGAGAAGCGGTCCTCTTGGCCAGGACTGTCACATTAAAGCTCTTAGAGAAATGGTCCTCTTGGCCAGGACTGTCACACTGAAGCTCTGGGAGAAACGGTCCTCTTGGCCATTATTGTCACACTGAAGCTGTGGCAGAAACGGTCTTCTAGGCCAGTTCTGTCACACTGGAGCTCTGGGAGAAACGATTCTTGTGGCTAGGACTGTCACACTGAGGCTCTGGGAGAAACGGGACAACAGCAAACTAGTGACGACGAACATGATTACAGTAGCTAACGTGTTGAAAGCCACGCGGACAGGCGCCGTGCCTAGCACATATTACAGAGATGACAGAGAAGCTAATGCCTTAATGGGACTGTCAGAGGCGTGATGAGGGGGGGGGGGGGCATGCTGTTGCTGGCAAAACTGCTTCTTGTATGCTAGGAGAGGGTGTATGTAAACGAGCACTTTAATAGCACACGTATATCTCCGAATGTTCTCCGGTGTCCTCCCAGAGATCACACGCAAATGTAATCTAAACACAGCATGAACTCCACGGCAACGCCACGATCCCATGATGTGTCATCCACAATGACACGTGCTACAGACGTTCATTTTGTGGGTTAGGTTGCCTCATTTTGAACTTTTGCGTGAGCGGTGACATATTCGGCCTGCTGGTTTCGATGTCCAACTGCCGGGGGTTTGCAGTTTGTGCAGTGTGCGCATGGGTCTTCCGTGTGTTTCCTGGGGCACCAGTGTTCACGGCTTACTCAACTAAAGTCACACCGTGGAGTATCAGACTTACTCGAGTCACGCCACAGTGTAGATTAGACGTGAGCATATCTAATGCCATGTCATCTCTCGTCGTTGGCTATGAGAGTGAAAGAGTAGCCATCTATTCCAGCCTGCACTCAAGCCTACATTCATGTGACAGTCCTAACACTTCAAGTACTCACAGCAAGTGCCTGCTAATGAACTTTACTCACACAATTACAGAGCCGCCCTGTCTTCTGCATTTACCCTTTACTCTCCATGGTGGGAACAGATCCTCAACCAACTCACTCGTGTCCTTAGTAGTCCCATGTAGCCCCGTCAATGCTCTCCCTATATTATTCATTCATGTCTCTACTTCTCTGTATGTTGGGAGTGCATCTATGTCTTTTGCCTTGTGGATTCCAGACACAGGTCTTTATAACAGTACTGTTCATATGGTTCTCGGTGTATGTCCTGTCCTGCGCCAGTCTCTTGTCTTCATCTCTTGAGTCACTGGTATTATGTCTACCGTATTTCACAGAAAATAAGATCTACCCCTATTATAAGCCCTAGATAAGATCGTCAGCTAGAATGAGAGACTTGTTGCCGAATGGCCAGTCGGACCACAGACGCCTCTGGTGCGCAACTGATAATGAAATGAACGCATGTGGTTAATAACTCTCACTCGTCACTCATGTGAAATAAAATTACCAATGCACTACGAGCAGGCTACGTGGACAAGAAAAGCTCATTTAAGGGAAGCTTTCTTGCTGAACATGAGAGACTGGGGCCAATGGTTCTACAGGAAATGGAGTCGCAAGAAATGCAGGCCGGATTTCGGGATATTGAGAGTTAAGGCGATGCTCCAAAAGAAAATGACATCACTGTATGTCGAATTTTGTACGTGAATAAATTTACATATTTTACCTAGGAAAAAATATAAGCTAAAATTAATATAAGACCCGGTCTTATTTTCGGGGAAACGGTAGTTCTGCCCACGAGCTCAACATTGGTGATTCTGTCATATTCTTGTATTCCTTCTATTCTGCACAGGAACGAATTAATGGGTGTTTACAGTTTATGTGTGATCGGAGTCGGTGTTCTCCTTGCTTCTGATCCATACAACAGCAGTGAATGGACGTTGCAGATGAATGTCCTAGGTTTGGTGCACAGTTTAATATATGTTGACTTCCTCCACAAATATCCTAGTTTCCTTGTGAAAGTCACACTAGCCATAGGATGTGTATGTGTATTTCTTTATGGAATAAGAATTGCAACATGTAATGTCCAGTGATCATGTAGTGCCACACTTGAGAGGGAGAGAGATCAAGAGAGAGGTGGATAGAGATGGAGAGAATTCAAGAGAAAGGTGGAGAGAGAGGGAAAGCGATGAAGAGAGAGGTGGAGAGAAAGGAAGAGAAGTGGGGGAGAGATGGAGAGAGGGAGAGTGACAGAAAGAGGTAGAGAGAGAGAGAGGGGGGAGGGAGATGGAGGGAGATGGAGCGAGGTGGCGAGGGATGGGGCGAGGTGGTGAGGGATGGGGTGAGATGGAGAGATGTGGAGAGAGGGGGAGGGATGAATAGAGGTGAAGAGAGATGGAGAGATGAAGAGAGAGAGAGAGAGAGGTGGGAGAGAGAGTGATGGGTAGAGAGGAGCGAGGTGAAGAAAGGAGGCGATCTGGAGAGAGGAAGAAAGATGAAGAGAAAAAGAGTGATATGAAGAGACAGAAGATCAGCGAGGAAGGGAGATAAGGAGAGAGATGATAGAGGTGGAGAAAGAGGGAAAGAGATGGAAAGAGATGAAAAGAGAAGAGAGATTAAGAGAGATGTGGATCGAGAGGGAGAGAGATGAAGAGAGCGGTGGGAAGAGAGGGAGAAAGATGAAGAAAGAGATGGGGAGAGAGAGAGAGAGATGAAGAAAGAGGTGGAGAGAGGGAGAGAGATGAAGAGAAAAGTGGGGAGAGGTAGAGAGATGAAGAGTGGGGTGGAGAGAGGGAGTGATGAAGAAAGAGGTGGAGAGAAGAAGAGAGACGAAGAGAGAGGTGCAGAGAGGGAGAGAGATGAAAAGAGTCAGTCAGTCAGTCAGTCAGTCAGTCAGTCAGTCAGTCAGTCAGTCAGTCAGTCAGTCAGTGGAGTGAGTGGAGTGAGTGAGTGGAGTGAGTGAGTGAGTGGAGTGAGTGAGTGTGAGTGAGTGGAGTGTGGAGTGTGAGTGAGTGAGTTGGTGAGTGAGTGAGTTAGTGAGTGAGCGAGTGCGTGAGAGGGGAGTGAGTGAGTGAGTGAGTGAGTGAGTGAGTGAGTGAGTGAGTGAGTGATCGATTAAGTGATCGAGTGAGTGAGTGAGTGAGTGAGTGAGTGAGTTTGAGAGTGATTGAGTGGGTACGTGTGACAGTGGAGTGAGTGAGTGAGTGTGAGAGTGGGGTGAGTGAGTGAGTGAGTGAGTGAGTGAGTGTGAGAGGGGAGTGAGTGAGTGAGTGAGTGAGTGGGTGGGTGGGTGTAAGTAGAGTGAGTGAGTGAGTGAGTGAGTGCGTGCGTGAGTAAGTAAGTGAGTGAGTGAGTGAGTGTGAAAGTGGAGTGTGTGAGTATGAGAGTGAAGTGAGTGATTGAGTGAGTGAGTGCGTGTGACACTGGAGTGAGCGAGTGCGTGAGAGTGAGTGAGAGTGAGATGGAGTGAGTGAGTGAGTGTGAGAGTGGAGTGAGTGTGAGAGTGGAGTGGGTGAGTGTGAGAGTGGAGTGAGTGTGAGAGTGGAGTGAGTGTGAAAGTGGATTGAGTGTGAAAGTGGATTGAGTGAGTGAGTAAGTGTGAGAGTGGAGTGAATGTGAGAGTGGATTGAGTGAGTAAGTGTGAGAGGGGAGTGAGTGAGTGAGTGAGAGTCAGTGTGATAGTGGAGTGAGTGAGTGTGAGAGTGGAGTGAGTGATTGAGTGGATGCGTGTGACAGTGGAGTGGGTGAGTGTGTGAGATTGGAGTGAGTGCGTGAGTGAGTGCGTGAGTGAGTGAGTGAGTGAGTGAGTGAGTGAGTGAGTGAGTGAGTGAGTGAGTGAGTGAGTGAGTGAGTGAGTATATGAATGGCTGGGTGGGTGAGTGGGTGAGCAAGTGAGTTTATGAATAATTGGTCAAGGGAATGAGTGAATGAGTGCATGAATGACTGGGTAGATGGGTAGGTGAGTACATGCTTGATTGGATGGGTAAATGAACTGAAAGAGTACTGGTGACCTGCCAGGTTGCCAGTGCTGGCGGAGACGTGACGTGGCCTCACTCCAGCCACAAGCGCAAGAGACGGTCTTTATACAGTCTATAGCAAACATACCCCCCCCCCGCCCCCTCCCTTTCCCCCATCTCAGCATCCCGACCTGCCGCCGACAGACAATGACGGGCAAGTGCACTGAAGGAAGCCGCGGGGTGTGTACTAACAGTTTTTTTTTTTACGTGTTGCTACTTGTAGCTCATACTGCGGAGGAGAGATATAACAGAAGAAGTATGGAAGGAGGAGCAAGAAGATGGAGGATGAGGAGGAAAAGAAGAGGATGGGGAGTAAGAAGAAGGAGGAGGAGATATAGGAGGAGGACTGTATACAATCCAATCAACGGACAGTAACCAATGAACTCGGAAAGCATTGATACGTGGCATTGTCTGTGTTCTGCAAGTCTTTATATTGCGTGTTCTAGCAAGTTGTGTCCACTAGATGACAACCGCGCAGTGTAAGTGGTCAGTGCTAGGAGACCACTAGAACACTTCAGTCCACAAATACAATGACCAACAACATCTGCTCAACTGGACGGCCCGGGCATGACCCCAATAATGAAATTGACGTATTCATGGGGGGGGGGGGCTGGGGTATCGGCGTGGACACATTGGACGGACGAGAGGAAGGACTGGCCCATCGAGGTTGTTGTAAACCCCACAACATTAATATCTGCTGCGGACTAATCTGTGGCGCGTGTGTGAGGAGACAGGATAGCAGAGGCAATGTCCACTGTACAGCAGCACACTAACTCTCGCGGGGCTGGGTACACTTCCTGTCCGTATTAAATCGCCGGCCATTTTACAAACATTTCTTGTCTTCTTCCTCTTTCATTTCCTTCCTCTTACATCTTTAGTATCGCAGAAGTGGGTACACTTTCTGTCTGTATTAAATCACCGGATATTTTACAAACATTTCTTTTCTTCCTCTTCCATTTCCTTCCTATTCCATCTCCAGTCTCGCAGAGCTGAATACACTTTCTGTCCGTATTAAATCACCGGCCATTTTACAAGCATCTCTTGTCATCTTCTTCTTCCATTTTCTTCCTCTTCCATCTTCAATCTTTTTCCTTCTTTCTTCCATCACTAACTTTGGCATTATATAAATCACAAAAGCAACATCCATACCTGCCAGATGAGATGCCTGAGTGTAGCTGCCAATTTAACTATCCGAGACCTAGTAACAAATGATGTTATCAGACAGACAGTGGGTTCAACACCGTGTGCCACATATATTGAGAGGCAGAAGATCAAATGGTTTAGCCATCTCGTTAGAATGCAACACCATCAAATACCAGCGCTACATCAAAGAACATCTGATAGGAGAGCAGGAGGCTGCCAGAGAAGAAATTGGATTGACGACATCAAAGACATGGTACCATCACACGGGATAAAGGGGTTAAGTGGCGAGAAGATTGACTTCATTGCACCAAGTTTTATCCCATACGACTCGGTCTCTTGCTGAAAGCGTCGCATAATTCAAGAACTGGTAGCTCCAGCAACGACCCCAGGAGTCTCCGAGAATACTGCACTCGTAAATCGGATGACGGAGTCGGGAATCGAATCCACAACCTTTGTAGCGCGAGGGAGGCCACCTGGCCACAGAGATCTCCAATAATCACAGGGAAGGACACCGACCAGGGCCTTGGAACGTCTACCATTCCTCCCCACGATGCTTGACGGCAACAGTGACATATGGTGATCATGATGATGATGACACCTTCAGTATATACAGAGCCAAGTGTAATGTGTATTTCTGGGGAACTGCCAGGCAGTCATTATTGCTACAAAACAATGTATTCCCTTAGTGAATTTAAACACACACGCCACACATTAAATATTGCCTGGCATATTTCACGAAAGGACTTCCTGCTAAGTGACTCCCGTGGGTATAACGTTCTACACATTCGCACGATGTCAGCGACGATGTACATCACATTTCAGCCACCGGAAAGGTAAGAAGTAACCCGGTCAACACTCTGCAGTATGCACCTGACGAGATGCAGAGAAATATTCCAGGCAAGACATCGTGCAACATTTTGTTTATGGTTCGTAAGTTTAAAATATTGCTACAGTTTAAAGATAACCCCTTGCTCCCACTCTCCTCCACCACCCTGCCTAGAAAGGTATCAATCAATCAATCATGTGCCATGCCGGAAAGCGTGGGTGGTCATGACTCGCCATTTCACTCGATCACCAGAGTCGTGGATCAGCTCAGTGTTCGTGTCTCGTCCATGCCACGTGGCCAAGCCATCCAGGTATTTTCCTCTGGTCTTCCTCTTGGTATGCCTGACTCCATTCACCAAACTTATTGCCATATCTCACAGTATTTATTATTTTCATTGATATTTTGGCCACAAACTTTCAACTCCCTCTAGACTGTTTGGCCTCCAACTGTAACTCCCTCTAGCTTAGTTGTTCTCAATCGGTGGGGAATTCCCCCCCCCCCCACCCCCGGGGGTGGGGGGGGGGGGATTTTAGGGTTTCCAGGGTGGGAATTAAGATTATTTCAAGACCGCATTAATACAAGAACCAGTTACTTGATATTGTTTTTCCCTCTAAATTTTACGGTTGAGAACCACTGCTCTAGCTAGATGTTTCATGCTTCTTAGTAGCGTCTCTCTGCACAAGTACACAACCTGCATGAGGTGATATAACACAGCTTTGTCTAACTGCTCTTGTAATTGCTCCGTATTCGCTAGGTTTCCCTCCCCCTCCCCCCCCCCCTCTCTCTCTCTCTCTCTCTCTCTCTCTCTCTCTCTCTCTCACGCACACATACACACACATATATATATATATATATATATATATATATATATATATATATATATATATATATATATATATATATATATATGCCAGATTATTGCTCCCAACCACTAAACATTTATAAATGGCCATCTTGAGAGCTGTGCAATATTGATTTCATGCAAAACGTTCAAAGGTTCCTGATGTCTCCCTGTGTTAAAAGCTTTCATTTCAAATCATCTATGCAGCATAAAGATAGGTCATGTGGCATCGGGCTGCATCTCTCCACGAGCATCAATACAACCACAATTGCACCCCTGTCTTACTTATCTGCAACAGACTCAAACTGGGTTACCAAGATGTGTGGTCGTAGCTTCTGTCTTATCCTCCACATTATAATGAAGAAAGAACAGAGTGATTACGTGACTCCATAAACGGATCCTTCTATGTCGCAATCCGTTATTCTCCGGCAAAATGTGATGGCCCTATCACACTCAGACCCACAACAGGTCACTTTTTTCATTCATATTTACAGGACATCGCTGTCAACACCAGCATTTTACTGTTTTTGATGTCTTGGCACGTTTACGTTCAGTACTTTGCAATTGCTTTCTGAACGACCGGCTCCCATCCACCCATCCATCATGTGCCATGCTGATAAGCGTGGGCGGTCATGTTTTGCCACCTCACTCGATCACTAGAGTCGTGGATCAGCTCCGTGTTTCTGTCTCGACCATGCCACGTGATCAGTCATTCAGGTATTTACATCTTGGTCTTCCCCTTGGTCTCTTCCCTTCGATCTTGCTAGTTGTCACCAAGTTCTCCAATTAATTTCTTCTCATAACATGCCCAAAAATTTTTGACTGTCTACGTCTAATGTCTCTAACCAGTTTACGATCTTCATTTGTTTCTTGAAGGACTTGTCCCATACCAACACGCTAACACCCAGGGCGACACGGTCTGCTGCCAAATCGGTCGCAGATGTGTTTCGAACTCGGGTAAGCGGGCTCACGAATCGCGTCCGTAATCACTTAGCCACGGAGAACGGCCAACAGGTCACTGCTTCAGACAAATGTTTGCTGTGCTGTGTGATGTCCTCCACGGCAAGTGCTGCCAGTACATCGCATATCTCTAGAGCAGTGGTTCTCAACCGGTAGGGAATTCCCCCCCCCCCCCCAGGGGGGAATTTCAGGGTTTGGGGGGGGGGGACGAAGACCATTTCAAGATCGTGTTAATACAAGAACCGATTACTTGACATAGTTTTTCCCTTCATACTTTACAGTTATGTATGTCTTGTCCTTCTAAAATTCATTTTATAAAGTAAGTAGACCCACAAATCATGTTTTATGTGGATGTCTAGACTTGTTTTAGTATATGCTATTACATTTTCCTTCCACTTTTACGTATACTGTGTAGGGGTGAGGGGATTTTTAGATAGGAAATATGAAAGGGGGGGGGGGGGGAATGACGTTCTGAAAATACGGTGAAGGGGGGAACGGGCCAAATTTTTGATAGGAGGGGGGGGGGGAATGGCGTTCTGAAAATATGGTGAAGGGGGGAATGGGCCAAAAAAGGTTGAGAACCACTGCTCTAGAGGGATACTGTGCGGCACTGGAGCTCCACCGTGTTCCATTTTCTTCATGATGGCGGAAGGACACCGGTAATATGGGAAATTAATCCTCCCGCAAAATCCCATGCACAGACAAACAATTATTATTATCCTATTCAGGGAGTGAGCATTTCCAGTTATTCCAATAAGAGTACTTCCCCACTGTCCCCAGCTTAGAGTGAGTAATTCCCATTATTCCACACAGGGAGTGAGAAACTCCCGTTATTCCAAACATAGAGCAAGTAATCCCCATTGTCCCAATCTTAGAGCAAGCAATTCCCATTATCGCATTCAAGGAGTGGGTATGTCCTATTACCCCAAACAGAAAGTAAGAAATTCCAATAACCCCATTCAGATAGTAAGTAAGTATTTTCCGTTATCCTAGTCAGAGAGTAATACCCATTATCTACATCTTACAGCAAATAATTCGCATTATCCCAATCTTAGAGTAAGCAATTCCCATTATCTCATTCAGGGAGTGGGTATGTCTTATTATCCCAAGCAGGAAGTACGAAATTTCCATGACTTCATTCAGAGAGTAAGAATTTCCCGTTATCCGAGTCACAGAGTAATCCACATTATCTCAATCTTACAGCAAATAATTCTCATTGTCCCAATGAGACAGTAATCACATCTTCTCCGCAACAACGACCATACTGAAAGCAGATATTCGGCAGGCCCCGTGTGACAGAGAGACGGAGAAACTGATGAATATTTGATCGGCTCGGCAAGAAGAAACTTGAGAGTTAGAGAAAGCCGACGAGTCTCTTGGGACGTCACAGAGATAACAGCTCCTTGTGTGCTTCTCCCATTGACACCAGCCGCAAGAATGTCGTGTCAAATATATAGACTTTTTTCAGCGGAGGCGCTTGCTCACACAGAAGCCCGATTGAGTTCATTGGATGCCCTCTAGAGACAAACACAACTCTTGCATCAAAGCCTCAAATATGCCCTTCATTAAATATAAGATATGAATGATATTCTTGTCTGATGTTTACACCCTTATTGACATTAAACTGAGATAGGCAGCGCCTGAAATGAGAGAGATGACAAGCGGGAAGGGATGAATAAGGAAGTGAAGCGAGAAGATATTAGGGACACTAAAGCAGAGGAGGAGACCACAAATGCAGATCGCAAATACTCATCATAAAGAACAAGACCAACAAGGAGACGAGGCGGCGGAGCGGCGGCGTGGGATTAAGTCACAGCAATGGAATAGGTCACAGACAACGAAATCAAATATGATGATGATGATGATGATGATGATGATGATGATGATGATGATGATGATGATGTGATGATGATGATGATGATGATGATGACAACGAAACTACGACGATGAGGAACGACACTTACCAGAGAAGGTGTCTATGGAGAAGAAGCTCTGTGGGTTACCGCTGGTGATGGAATAGGTCAGAGGCTGAGACCCGCCGGCGTCGTCATCCGAGGCCTGTATCTGGACTATCCGTTTGACGACACTGTTGTTCTCCTGGAGCAGAGACAGACAACAAGTTGTATTCTGGACACTGTCGTCTCCCCGCCTGCAGTCAGCAATCTACAGGTATCGTTACAGACTACCACGCTATATGAATGGAAGATAAGGAGGCAGCTGGGCTCCCCCATGGTGATATTGATGCCCAGATCTCTGACAGCCGCGACTAGCAATCTACTGTCTACACGTGTCGGTTTCTGGTGCGGTCTGATAGCTTCAGGATCTCCTCCTTCTTCTTCTTCTTCTTCTTCTTCTTCTTCTTCTTCTTCTTCTTCTTCTTCTTCTTCTTCTTCGTCGTCGTCGTCGTCATCGTCGTCGTCTTCTTCTTCATTCTTGTTATTCTATTTCTTCTTCTTCCTCCTCTCTTCCTTTTCTTCTTCTCCTCTTACTGTTCTTCTCCTCTTACTGTTCTTCTCCTTCTTCTTCCTCTTCTTCTTCGTACACGTCAATATGAATAAATCTAAAGAAAGCATCAATCAACTTGAGCCTGTTGACATCCCCATAGAGCAGTGGGTCTCAACCTGTGGGGAATTCCTCCCCCCTCCCCAACCTCCCCCAGGTTGAATTGTAGGGTTTCCAGGGGGAATTAAGATTATTTCAAGATCGCGTTAATACAAGAACCGGTTACTTGATATTGTTCTTCCCTCCATACTTTACGGTTCTGTACTTCTCGGCCTTCTGAAATTCGTTTTGTAACGTAAGTAGACCCGCAAATCACGTTTTATGTAGACCTCTAGACTTTTTATAGTATGTGTTATTAAATTTAGCTTCCATTTTACGTATATTGTGTAGGGGTGGGGGATTTAAAGGGAGGGAATACGAAAAAGAAGGGGGGGGGGTGACATTCTGAACATATGGTAAAGGGGTACATGGGTCAAAAAGGGATGATAACCACTGCCATAGAGTGTTCAAATGAAACGGGTATGAGCCAACATGATTTTCACTGTTCCACATCTGCTGGACACTCCTGCAACAAATGTCTAGCTGTCATTTTACCAGTTCCACAGTTACATTCACCAATATCTCCTATCTTCAGTTCAGTAAATACGTGACACTTCAGGCTGTTATGTCCTGTGCAGAGTCTGAAGATTATTACTTTTGTTCTCTTTGGTGGAGTTAGTAGCATGCATCATCTTTCTGGTGGCCTGGATGCTCTGATTCCCATTTAGTATCCATCCATCCATCATGTGCCATGCCGGTAAGCGTGGGCGGTCATGTTCTGCCATCTCACTCGATCACCAGAGTCGTGGATCAGCTCCGTGTTTCTGTCTCGACCATGCCACAAGGCCAAGCCATCCAGGTACTTGCTTCTAGGTCTTCCCCTTGGTCTGTTCCCCTCGATCTTACCAGTCGTCACCAAGTTCTCCAATCCATTTCTTCTCATAACATGCCCAAAAAATTTTGACTGTCTACGTCTAATTTCTCTAATAAATTTACGATCTTCATTTGTTTCTTGAAGAACTTGTTCATTGGTCTTTCTGGCTGTCCATGGTATTCTTTGCATTTTCCTCAGAAACCACATCTCTACAGCCATCAGATGTTTTTCAGCCTGACTGCTCATTGTCCACGCTTCACATCCATATAAAAGTACAGGTTCTATGTAGCATCTCAACACTCCCTTTCTCGTTTCAATTGACATCTTTTTACCGGTCAGTATGTTAGTTGCATATCCTTTACAGGACGTCGCAGTCAACCCCAGCATTTTTTACTGTTTGTGATTTTCCGAACGAAAACCAGCACAAGGCGGCTTGCTTTCAAATCTCCCGCAGCTGTGTTTCGAACGCGGTATGCGGCATTACGAATTGCGTTGGTAAGTCCTTCGGCACAGAGCCCGCTAGTCTTTCACTGTCCTTTGCCAGTCTGTCAGCCTCTTCATTCTTCAGGGATGTTGCAATGTGAGCAGGTCCATTGTGTTACAGCCCTTGTGGACTTTCATAACAATATTCCCCAGGTAAAATAAAATAGTTGCAACACAATTTACAGGAACTAATGTAACATATGTTTGGAACATACCCCAGCCTCTAATTTCTTTCTCTCTCTCTCTCTCTCTCTCTCTCTCTCTCTCTCTCTCTCACACACACACACACACACACACACACACACACACACACACACACTGCAATCTACAGGAACTAATATAACATGCTTGGAACATACCCCAGCCTCTGTAATTTTCTCTCTCTCTCTCTCTCTCTCTCTCTCTCTCTCTTTCTCTCTCTCTCTCTCTCTCTCTCTCTCGCTCTCTACAATGTGAGACGGTTGTTCTAATTCAAGCACCAAGCGACTTTACTCACTCCAGAAACGGGCCATGAGTTTAATTTATAGCACACATTTATCTGACAATCCTAGCCTTCATAAACGCCTTCAGTTACTACCACTCCGCAAACGCCTGCTTTTCAATTAGGCTAAACTAATTCACAAAATCCTACATCGGAATGCCCCAAATTACCTTTGGCCATTGTTTAAATATAATGCTAGACACAGTAAACTATTAAATATACTACACATCCAGAAGCCTAGGATTGACATATACAAAACAAGCTTAACGTACTCTGCGGCTCAGCTGTGGAACAATCTTCCACAAGAAATCAAAGACATCACCAATCCCTAAACATATAATCGCAAATTATTCGAACACTATCTCAGTACGGATTACTTTCCCCCTTAATAATAGAAATAATAACGATAACAATCCCTAGTATAACAGCCCTTTTGGTAGACCAGTATATTCCACATAGCTAATAACAAGTGTCACACCATTATCTAATATTACTGATCGCATTCTGGCATGAACCTAAGGCCTAACCACGTCAATATGGAAGCACTATACTCGAGTTTCGCTCTCGTTTGAGCTCGTCAGTATAGTGCTTCCATATTGACGTGGTTAGGCCTTAGGTTCATGCCAGAATGCGATCAGCGTCGCCAGTGGTGGGTTGTGCTCAATATTTAAATTTCAAATCCCGAAACAACCAAATAAATCAATTTAATATTACTGAGTCGTGTACTATTGATGATCGCATTTTGCCAATGCCTTTATAATGCACATCTTGTATATTGTTGCTGTTCTCTGTTAGCCTTGAATGAT
This sequence comes from Cepaea hortensis, assembly GCA_963921405.1. Taxonomy (NCBI): domain Eukaryota; kingdom Metazoa; phylum Mollusca; class Gastropoda; order Stylommatophora; family Helicidae; genus Cepaea; species Cepaea hortensis. Next base: position 265,344,813 of record OY992876.1, on the reverse strand, counting down.
GTGTGAATGAAATTCGAACACTATCTCAGTACGGATTACTTTCCCCCTTAATAATAGAAATAATAACGATAACAATCCCTAGTATAACAGCCCTTTTGTTAGACCAGTATATTCCACATAGCTAATAACAAGTGTCACACCATTATCTAATATTACTCAGTCGTGTAGTATTGATGTTCGTATTTTGCCAATGCCTTTATAATGCACATCTTGTATGTTGTTGCTGTTCTCTGTTAGCCTTGAATGATGTGTGAATGAAATAATGTATTGAAAGAGAGTGATAGAAGGGCAGAATGTTAGACGGGCCCAACTAGGATAATAAACATTCTCCTAACTGTGGTACGATACATTTTTTTTGTAAATTCGCATATCCTATTACAGGACATAGCTGAATCCTATCTGTGGTACGATACATACAACTAGTATAATAAACATTCTCCTAACTGTGGTACGATATATATAACTAGTATAATAAACATCCTCCCAACTGTAGTAGGTTACATTTGCCCTGGCTAATTATAAAATTACCATGTCAGAAAATAGTTTTAGTGAGTTATGTACTATCATTACACATTTAATAATGCATATATTGTTATTGTTGTTGTTGTCGTTGTCGAAGATTTCCTTCATAAGTGATGAATGAAAGAAATAATGTATGAGCGCAGACAGATCAGAAAGGCAGATTGTCAGACGGGCCAGCGTGCCCAATTCTTAATTCTTTGAAAATACAGCTCTCTCTATCTCTATCTCTCTCTTCTCTGTCTCTCCCCCTCTCTCTCCATCTTACTTTCTCTCACTATCTCCCTCTGTCTCCCCCTCCCTCCCTCTCTCTGCTCTTTCTCCCTCTCTCTTCCCCCCCCCCATCTCTCTCCTCTCTCTCTCTCTCCCTCCCTCTCTTACTTTACCTCTCTCTCTCTCTCTCTTCCACCTGTAACAAACAGGTAGACCACGAGCAGGTGCTTACCTCAATGTGTGTGGCGTAGGCGGGCTCCACACTGAGAGGTACGTTGTCATTCACATCCAGCACCTCCACCAGCACCTCTAGGCGGGCGAACTGGGGCACCAGGGCGCGATCTTGGGCCATCACCGTCAGCCAGTAATGAGGGCTAGTTTCTCTATCCAACACCTGGCTGCTTCGGATGGTACCTGTAGATCACAAGATAATCAGTAGGTGGTAATTCTACAGACAGGTGGCTGGCTAGTTTAGACAGGTGTGTATTTTACACCTGTGTCAAACAGTAATTGTCCTAATGGTTAGTGATTTGACAGCTGCTTGCTTTAATTTGGACTTCGTTCCGAAAGCAAAGGCATACTATTGAACATAAAATTGCCTAAAAACCAACCTGGGGTTGGGGTTGATCACAACGTCCTGCAAATAATATACAATAAAAACACCTTGGTGATTTCACAGACTTAAAGTTGGTGATTTCGCAGACATGCAGTTGGTGATTTCACAGGCATGCAGTTGGTGATTTCACAGGCATGCAGTTGGTGATTTCACAGGCATGCAGTTGGTGATTTCACAGGCATGCATTGGTAATTTCACAAACATGCATTGGTGATTTCACAGACATGCAGTTGGTGATTTCAAGACATGCAATTGGTGATTTCAAATACATAAAGTTCGTGATTTCACAGATATAAAGTTGGTGATTTCACAGACATGTAGTTGGTGATTTCAGACATACAGTTTGTGATTTCACAGACATGCAGTTGGTGATTTGTACCCAGACATAACTTATCATTGACTGGTTCTTGTACCCAGACATAACCTATCATTGACTGGTTCTTGTATCCAGACATAACCTATCATTGACTGGTTCTTGTATCCAGACATAACCTATCATTGACTGGTTCTTGTACCCAGACATAACTTATCATTGACTGGTTCTTGTATCCAGACACAACCTATCATTGACTGGTTCTTGTACCCAGACATAACTTATCATTGACTGGTTCTTGTATCCAGACACAACCTATCATTGACTGGTTCTTGTACCCAGACATAACTTATCATTGACTGGTTCTTGTATCCAGACATAACCTATCATTGACTGGTTCTTGTACCCAGACATAACTTATCATTGATTGGTTCTTGTATCCAGACATAACCTATCATTGACTGGTTCTTGTACCAAGAAATAACCTATCATTGACTGGTTCTTGTACCCAGACATAACTTATCATTGACTGGTTCTTGTATCCAGACACAACCTATCATTGACTGGTTCTTGTATCCAGACATAACCTATCATTGACTGGTTCTTGTATCCAGACATAATCTATCATTGACTGGTTCTTGTACCCAGACATAACCTATCATTGACTGGTTCTTGTACCCAGACATAACTTATCATTGACTGGTTCTTGTATCCAGACACAACCTATCATTGACTGGTTCTTGTATCCAGACATAACCTATCATTGACTGGTTCTTGTACCCAGACATAACCTATCATTGACTGGTTCTTGTATCCAGACATAATCTATCATTGACTGGTTCTTGTACCCAGACATAACTTATCATTGACTGGTTCTTGTATCCAGACACAACCTATCATTGACTGGTTCTTGTACCTGGACATGTACTATCATTGACTGATTCATTATCTATCCTCTTGTACCCGAACATGTACTATCATTGACTGGTTCTTGTACTCGGACATGTACTATCATTGACTGGTTCGTGTACTCGAACATGTACTATCATTGGCTGGTTCATAATATGTCCTCTTGTATCCAGGTAGGCATTATAATGAACACAAATGGCCTTGACATATCAGACTACAGCACATACAACAACACGGAATATTAGAACCATGCACATCAGTCATATTAGACGTGGGTGCTAACCTTCTACCACTATATATTAGATATCACCTAGACATGCCATAGCCTGCCGTACTGACAAACATCCTATAAACTTGCCAAGTGGGGACCAACACGGAAGTCACACAGACTCGGGGAGAGGACAGTGCCAACACAAACAAGGTCACACTGGTTGCCAACAGCTTCTGACCAACTCGGAATTTCACGACCATTTCCACAGATAACCAACAGCGACTGCGGGCGGCAAACATGGCGTGTATGCTGTTGTGTGAACATGGCATGTCTCTGCATTACCGAATCAGACACACGCAAATGCCAGGTTTGTGTTCTTGTGTTGCCCAAACACGATTTAAAACACAATTCCGTACTGTGGCCACAACACAACACTATCACACAATACTTTGACAAATATCACAACTACGCCGTAGTGTGGACATACTGTAATACAACTTAAAACGGTATCACACAACAACTTTACAAATGATATAGCTTTACAACTGTCACAACTACACCGTAGAGTGAACATAACACAACTTAACGGTGATAACATCTTTACAAATGATATAGCTTTACAAATGTCACAACTACACCGTAGAGTAAACATAACACAACTTAACGGTGATAACATCTTTACAAATGATATAGCTTTACAAATGTCACAACTACACCGTAGAGTGAACATAACACAACTTAACGGTGATAACATCTTTACAAAAGATATAGCTTTACAAATGTCACAACTACACCGTAGAGTGAACATAACACAACTTAACGGTGATAACATCTTTACAAATGTTATAGCTTTACAAATGTCACAACTACACCGTAGAGTGTACATAACACAACTTAACGGTGATAACATCTTTACAAATGATATAGCTTTACAAATGTCACAACTACACCGTAGAGTGAACATAACACAACTTAACGGTGATAACATCTTTACAAATGTTATAGCTTTACAGAATGTCATAACTACGCCGTAGAGTGGACATAACACAACCTAACGGTATCATCATCATCATGCGCCATGCCGATAAGTGTGGGCGATCATGTTCCGCCATCTCACATGATCACCAGAGTCGCAGATCAGCACTGAGTGCATGTGTCTTGTCTCGACTATGCCATGTGGTCAAGCTATCCAGATATTTACATCCCTGCCTTCCCCTTGTTCTTTCCCCCCTCATCTTGCCAGTTGTCACAAAGTTCTCATTATTATTTAAACTCATAACGTTCTCAAAAACTGTGACTGTCTGCGTCTAATTTTTTTAATCAGTTTACGGTTTTCATTTGTTTCTTGTGGGACTTGCTCACTGGTTTTATCTGTCTGCCCATAGTATTTTTCTCGTTTTAATGAGAAACCACATCTCCGCTGCCATCAGATGTTTTTTTTTCCAGCTTGTCTACCACTAATATCTGCTCTGTGGCGAAGGAGTTGCGAAGGCAGTTCGTAATTCCGCATACCGCGTTCGAAACATAGTTGCGTGCGATTTGGCAGCAGATCGCCTTGTGTTGTATTTATCCAATGGCATGAGTGCCGGTCATTCAGAAATAAATGGCAAACTAGTGAAGGTAAACTTGCCAAGACATCACAAACAGTCAAATAAATGCTGGGGTTAACTGCGCCGTCCTGTAATGGATATGCAACTAACTAATTGTCCCCGTTTCACATCCATACAAACCACACAGCACTTTTACAACCGTTACATACTTTACAGTCTAGACAGTGTCAACGACAACCGGCACACATTCACTAGCACTACGTCATCTCATGCCGGTAACATGATCCGGGCTACTAACGAATAGATCAATAAATAACATACGCAAATATCCAGCAATGCAACAAGCAATTACTGGCAAATGTATGCGTGTGCACGCGTGCTTGCAATCTGTTGTGTGTGTGTGTGTGTGTGTGTGTGTGTGTGTGTGTGTGTGTGTGTGTGTGTGCGTGTGCGTGCGTTCTTGAGAGTGCGCGCAACGGCTGAACCTGTCAGCACAATGAGTTGGGGCTGGAATATATGCGTTTGCTAGAAACAAGTGGCCGGTCCCCTGGCCTAGGGGTTAACGTCTTTCTCCGTAATCCCATATATTCTCGTGAGTAACGTAACCTGCGCGAGAATCGGTAGCAGTTCTCGCCGCGTTGGTAACTTACGGGGCACATGAGCCGGTCGCTCAGAAAGCAATGGCAACCTACTGAGCGTAATCTTGCCTAGTACATCAACAGCAGCTGAAAAATGCTGATGTTGACTGCAACGTCCTGTAAGGGATATGGAACACACACACACACACACACACACACACACACACAAGTGAAAACCAGGAGTCTCACGGGGAAAAGTTGGATATAAATGGTTAAACCATTTATTTCTAAAATCGCATTACCGCATTTGATGAAGTCTTATTACGGAATGCAAAATACGATGGTGATGATGATGATCTAAAACGAAGCCAGGACCGCTGCAGCTATGGAATCACGTAGACATACAGTTTGCATATGGAGAAGATTACAGTGACCATGTGTACAGCAGGAGCTCTGGTAACACGCAGTAGTTGTCCAGTACACGCAGAGAGTGCAGCTATAGACCGGTCTACATGGGTTACTGCCTCGGGTTTGCATTACAGCTGTCACAGTCAATCCCCGAGATGTTAGACCGTACCCCCCAAGATGTGCCACAGTGCAGACGTCACAGGCGGGATGAAAGACCGGAGCAGATGAGCAGTGACAGGACGTCTACCTGGTGCGCGAGTTCAATGTTCTAGTCAGAAGAGAGGAGACGATACCCGAAACCTGATTCCTAGGAAACAAGAGAATGGCATGCGTATCCCTAGTCTCAAAATATAACTGTCACCTCAGAGCCACAACGTTACAATCAGTCTATTCACAGACCCGATGCATTCACTTTGGATTTGGCTAGACATGCTCAAACTGTCCAGCATCTTCTCTGTTGGTCCACGCCCCTCCCACCCCCCCCCCCCACCCACCCTTTTTTTCCCCTCTAACCTTCCCGTTGTGACGACATACTCTCCTTCTCATGACATGCCGAAAGACTATGGACTGTTTCTCTTTGTGAGTTATCCTCTTTCAGGATGTCCTCATTAATCTTTCTATCCGTCCACGGTGTTCTCATAATTCTTCTATAAAAGCAAATCTCTGCAGCTTCCATAAAATTCCTCACGTGTCTGCTTATTGTTCATGATTCTCTTCCGTATATCGGGATAGGCTCAATATAGCCCTTAAGAATTCTTTTCCTCACTTCGATTAACAAAGATAAATTGCAGAGAATATCCTTCTATCAGCCTGTCCATTTTCTCGCACACCCGCATGCCATGGGCGGACAGTCTGTGATATCCTTCTATCAGCCTGTCCAATTTCTCACACACCCGCACGCCCTGGGCAGACAGTCCGTGATGTCCTCTTGACTTTCGACTAGAGTGGTGCAAGCCTCTCCACGTGAAACATACCGATGTGTATTCTCCGTAGCATGCTGTGCCAGTCCCCTGCAAACACAACTTGTCTGGCTGCACTACTCTCCTGCCATCGCAGCGCTACTCATACCGCCTCAAACTCCATTCTCGTGCTGAAAGGCGTGATATCAAACGTTAGACTCTCCTTTTTTTAAACAGGGTCCCTCAACCTTTACAATGAAGCCTCACCCACCCCGTTTACCTGGCACCACAAACCCATCCGTGTACATTATCTCATCTCTTAGGCGTGAGTTATCACCTCTAATGCCTCATAAACATGGTAATGTGGGAGACAACAAAACTACACCCAGTGGCCCACAAAAACTCCAACCCCTCGGTGTCCGAAACCATTCATAGGTCCACACATTTGTCATGAATGTATAACTCAAACCCATAATTTCACCCGTGGGGATCGCAAGTGTGGACGAATTCGACGCTACAGTTGGGAAGCTCGACCAAACGCCATCTGTGTATACTCAGCACTATTTTGAAGTCGTTCAGCGCACACATGAAATTGTTCATGTCTGTTTTTGTTTATATTATGTAATATCTACTTTATAACATAAATAACATACACCACATGTTCATGGAAGAAAATACGGAGAATGGTGCGATAGGGAGTGACTAGAGGATCTGGCCAACATGCAATGTTCCGAGAATAGGCCAGACAGACGATACATTATCATATTTCATCTGGTACGGAACTCTCCGCTGGTTGTTGAAGATGAGGACGGAACGCGTATGGGAATGTTGTGATCCCCATTCTTTACTAAACAATGAGGGAATGTGATTAGCCCAGGAACGCATCAGTGAATATCCCATCCATATTAAGTAAGTTGCAATAATGAAATCGACATGTTATTAGCCCAGGAACGCCATCAAATCGATATGCCATTCAAGTGAAGATGCAGTAATGAAATACATATCATTATAGGAAGATCTTTAGATAGCATGGGCACGAGCCAGCTAACATATTACAAGCAAGCTCGACAAAAGATAGACATATACTGCAGCTCATAACGACACATAAAACCACATGTGACAAATACAAATGTTTACAACCAAAATTGTTTCAACCAACGAAACGAAATGTAAAATATGAAACTATTTAGCTGTAAACAAAAATATTACAATCCACAACCAGTAACCCGAACAGCCAGCAAACAGACACATTCAGTGAAACATAACAACTACAAAAATCAGACGCATAAAGTCCAAGGCAAGTGAACAACACAGAAATTGGAAAGTGAAACCAGGAGGAATGTGGGGAAATATTTTTAGACTCTCTCTCTCTCTCTCTCTCTCTCTCTCTCTCTCTCTCTCTCTCTCTCTCTCTCTCTCGTTCACTCTCTCTCGTTCACTCTCTCTCCCCTCTCTCGCTCTCTCACTCTCTCCATCTCTCTCGCTCTCTACTACCCCTCTCTCCCTCAATCTCCATCCCATCTCTCTTCCTCCCTCTCTGCCCCTCCCCATCTTTCTCCGGTGTGGGATGGGAAATGGGGGTGTGTGTGGGGGGGGGGGTGTGAGTGTGGGTGTGTGTATGAGTGCGGGATGTGTGCGTGGGTGAGGAGATGAATGTGGGTGAGGAGATGAATGTGGGTGAGTGATGTGTGTGGGAAAGTGAGGAATGCCTGTGTGGGTGGGTGGGGATGTGTGGGTAGGTGGGGATGCGTGGGTAGGTGGGGAGATGTGTGGGAAGGGACGTGTATGGGGGATGTGAGGGTAGGTGTGGAATGTGCGGATGGGTGTGATTGTGTGTGGATGAGGGACGTGTGGGTGGGGGATGTGTGTTGGTGGGGATCTGTGGTTGGGGTATGTGTTTATGTGGGTGGAGTGTGTGGGTGTTGGTGGGTAGTGGGATGTAAGGGTTTGGATGTGTATGTGGATGTGTGGGGGTGTGTTTAAGCGGTGTGGGGGATGGGTGTGGGATGTGTGTATGTCTAGGGGATGTGTGTATGTCTAGGGGATGTGTATGTGTGGGTGATGTGTGTGTGGGTAGGGGGTGAGTGTGTGGGTGGGGATTCTGGGTTGGTGGGGGTGTATGTGTGGGTGTGGGGTGTGTGTGGGTGGACGGGGTGTGTGTGGGTGGACGGGGGATGTGTGGGTGGGTGAGAAGATTTGTGTGTGGACGGGGGATGTGTGGGTTGGTAGATGTGTGTGTGAGTAGGTGGTGATGTGTGAGTGGGTGAGGGATGTGTGTGTATTGGTGGGTATGGGGTGTGTGTTTGGGTGGGTGATGTGTGGTTGTGGGTGATTGGGGGTGTGTGGGTGTGTGAGTGTTTGTGTGTTGGGGGTGAGTGGGGATGTTGTGTGAGTGGGGGATGTTGTGGGGTGGGAAGATGTGTGTGGGTGGGAAGATGTGTGTGGGTGGGGATGTGTGTGTGGGGATGTGTGTGTGTGTGGGTTGGTGCGGGATGTGTGGGTGGGTGGGTGGAGGGGTGGGGGATGTGTGTGGGTGGGGGTGCGTGGGTGGGTGCGGGATGTGTGTATGTGGGTAGGTGCGGGATGTGTTGGTTGGCAGAGAGTGAGTGTGCTAGTATGTGTGTATGTGTGCGCGCATGTGTGCGAGCGTGTGTGTATGAAAGAAGGGAGAGAGTTGAGCGCATGCATGTCATGTAACATGCTATTCCATATTTTTTGGGGGGTATTCTCATTCGTTCATATTACCATTTTGAATGCCACTTGATTTTATCATGCATAATATAAACACATGTACTTATTTAGTACTAGCTGACCCGGCCCGGCTTCGCCCAGGCCCTAGAGGGGATCTATCTATCTATCAGTCTGTCTGTCTGCTTGTTTGTCTGTCTGTCTGGCTGACCCGGCCCGGCTTCACCCAGTCCCTGGTGGGGAGCATCTCATTTAATTAATATAAGTAGTCATATAAGCCCTTCCGTTTCCGACTATCTGTCTGTCTGACCCGGCTTCACCCAGTCCCTGGTGGGGAGCATCTCATTTTATTCATATACGTAGTCATATAAGCTCTCCCGTTCCCGACTATCTGTTTGTCTGTCTATCTGTCTGTCTGTCTGTCCCGGCCCGGCTTCACCCAGTCCCTGGTGGGGAGCATCTCATTTAATTCATATACGTAGTCATATAAGCTCTCCCGTTCCCGACTGTCTGTTTATCTGTCTGTCTGTCTGACCCGGCCCGGCTTCACCCAGTCCCTGGTGGGGAGTATGTCATTTAATTCATTCATATAAGTAGTCAAATAAGCTTCCGTTCCCGACTATCTGTCTGTCTGTCTATCTATCTGACCCGGCGTGGTTTCGCCTGTAAACAGTAACTTAAAAGAATGTCCTTCCACACACCATTCATTATTTTTAATGAAAACTGTTTTCATTCACCGACATGACAGTTGATAAGTTTTGTAAGCAGAAATAGATGGGTTACAATGTTATGCATTATGCATTATTTTTATGCAAACTTTGAAAATGCCTTAAAGATTATATTATTATTTATTATAACTCATATGCCTAAAAATAACTATAGACAAAGAGTTTAATAATAGTGCAAGTAAGTCCAACAATATGACTATAAAGTATATAGGAATGTTATTAAAAGTTATGCCCCTTGAAATAACTTTTCTAGAGTGAAGTCCCCCTGCTATATAGACATTATATAATGAAAATGGAAAAGTAACTGTTATTAAATAAGTAGAAGATTTTACACTAAGAAACTATTATAGTCGGTTGCACAGGAATGAAAGGAAGACGTGTAGAAAATTTCATCTCAATCGGATGTACCGTTATCGAACGCATCCAATACATAAATCCCCACAAACACACAAAGCCACATACACTCTGTTTTATAGATATAGATGTGAGAGAGTGAGTGAGTGTGAATGAGAGAGAGAGAGAGAGAGAGAGAGAGAGAGAGAGAGAGAGAGAGAGAGAGAGAGAGAGTGAGTGACTGTGAATGAGAGAGAGTGAGTGAGGGTGAAAATGTGTGTGTGCCTGTCTCTATGTGTGGCAGCATCACTATTTTTTACGTTACACAATGTATATGTATAATTGTTTATAATTTTTTACATTTTTGTGAGATGCTCACGATAATCGTCTGTGTATGTGTGTGTAAAGTGTGGGAGTTCGTTCATATTAGTTTCAGTGATTATGTAAGGCATCATGTATGTGTCTAGATGTGAGGATGTGTGTGGGTGGGTGTGTGTGGGGGTATATGTATGGGGATGTGTGTGGAGGATTGTGTGGTGGGGTATGTGTGGGGGTGTGGTTTGGGGGATGGGTGTGTGGGTGGTGGATGTGTGTGGGGAATGTGTGTATGGGTGGGGGATATGTGTGTGTGGATGGGGATGTGTGTGTGGATGGGGATGTGTGTGTGGGTGGGAAAATTTGCGGGTGGGTGGGGATGCGTGTGTGGTTGGGGGACGTGTGGGTGGAGGATGTGTGTGAATGGGGATGTGTGTGTGGGAGTATGTGATTGGGTGGGTGGGGTGTGTGGGTGTTGGTGGGTAGTGATGTATGGGTGTGGGTTGGTGAGGATGTGTGGTAGGTGTGTGTGTGGATGGTGTGGAGGATGGATGTGGGGGTGTATGTATAGGTGGGGTGTGTGTGTGTGTGAGTGGAGGATATGCGTGTTGGAGGAGGATGTGTGTGGGTGGGGAATGTATGTGTGGGTAGAAGATGTGTGTGGGTGAGGATGTGTGGGTGGGGGTGTGTGTGAATGGGGGATATGCGTGTGGGAGGATATGTGTGTGGGTGGGTGGGGAATATGTGTGTGGGTGGGTGGGTGTGTGTGGGTGGAAGATGTGTGTGGGTGGAAGATGTGTGTGGGTGGAAGATGTGTGTGGGTGGAAGATGTGTGTGGGTGGGGATGTGTGTGGGTGGGGATATGTTTGGGTGGGGAATGTGTGTGTGGGTGGAGGGGTGTGTGTGGGTGGAAGATGTGTGTGGGTGGAAGATGTGTGTGGGTGGAAGATGTGTGTGGGTGGAAGATGTGTGTGGGTGGAAGATGTGTGTGGGTGTGGATGTGTGGGTGGGGATATGTGTGGGTGGGGATGTGTGAGTAAGGGTGGGAGATGTGTGAGTGGTGGGGGGTGTGTGAGTGGGTGTGGGATGTGTGTGAGAGTGGGTGGTGGATGTGTGTGGGTGGAGGTGGGTGGGGAGATGTGTGGTTGAGAGAAACACTGTTGGGGGAAGGGTGATTGCAGGGTGTGAGGGTGGGTGGAGGGTGTGTGGGTAGGTGAGTATGTGTAGGTTAGTTGATGGATGGGGGGGTGTGTGTGTGGGTGGGTGCGGGATGTGTGGGTGGGTGCGGGATGTGTGGGTGGGTGCGGGGTGTGTGGGTGGGTGAGGGAGATTGTGTGGTGCGGGATGTGTGTGGTGGGGGATGTGTGTGGTGGGGGATGTGTGTGGTGGGGGATGTGTGTGGTGGGGGATGTGTCTGGTGGGGAATGTGTGGGTGGGTGCGGGATGTGTGTGTGTGTGTGGATAGGTGCGGGATATGTGGATTGGTGGGGTGTGTGTATGAGTGGGGGTGCTATGACCGTGATTCAGACCACTCAAGGTTAACATACAAGAATCGATGGCAAGTCAATTGATATTTCCTTTGGCTCAAAAGAATGATCCAACAGTCAACTAGTAACAAACGAGAGCCGAACTCGAATGAAGGATCACGCAGTCTCTTAGTCCAGAGTTAACATCGTTCCTGCTTTATTTTATTTTACAGTCGATGCACGGTTAAGTGTCACAAATGTTTATATTCAAAACCTATCTGGCTTGTACCGCCAAGCCGGCGACAGGAATATTATACAGAATATACAACGACAAATGTACACACCCGTATGTCTCAGATCAGACATTAGTCGCATTTCTCCTTCTACCTTCGTCTGTTCCTCTGTCCATCGCTTGTGACGCTGTTTGATCAGTGATCAGTCTAGGTTCTGGCTGCCCACAGGGTTGTCAGTAGATGGCGACATTCTAATATATCGGGGGTCTGAGTGGTCTCGAGGTATGGTGTCCGCCTCGAGAGCTGGAGGTCCCGGGTTCAGGCCCCGGTGAGGACCGGGATTTATTTAAAAAATCCACCTGGACTTCCAGTAATAAAAATTTCCCCTGGTCTCTGGGTAGTGAGATCGGACGCCCGTGTGTATTGTTGCGCACGTAAAAAATCCCTTACCAGTTGGAAATCGAAAAGAGTAGCCTAACGGCGCTGCCCGGGCAAAATTTCGAGTTAAAAATCTACCCAAAGTATTTCAGGATCCTCGCCGATGCAACGGAGTTCGTGCATTGAGCTGATTTTCTCCAGATTCAGGTTTGAGTTAGGAGAAAAACGGAGCACTTATGGGTTAAACCGTGTGCCGTGATGTTGATCCAACGACTTAAAAAAAAAATAATTCTAATATATCATCAAGGCTTCCTTCCTTTATCTATCTGTATCCTCCATCTCAGATCTGATATCAAGCCAAACAACTGTGACCCATGCCACTTTCTCGAACGTTTACTGTTTCACGTCTTGCCATTACAACCTCCATCAGTCCTCTCTTGTTGTTATCTGAGGTCACTGTGACGTTTGTGCTGTTTACCGACAGTCTCTTAGTTTCTTGTGGGGTTTTCCCTATATGATTTTCTACCGCCTTTTCCAATGACGCCATTCTGTCTAAACGCTATGTGGCAGGGGGATGTGTGGTTGGGGGATGTATGTTTGGCTGGGTAGTTGGGGATGTGTGGGTTGGTGGTGGAGGATATGTGGGTAGGTGAGTGTGTGGGGGATATGGGATGAGTGGGGGATGTGTGTGTGTGTGTGTGTGTGTGGGTGGGGAGATGTTGTAGGTTGGGGATGTTTGTAGGTGGGGGATGTCTGTAGGTGGGGGATGTGTGTGGGTGGGGGATGTATGGGTGGGTGGGGGAAAATGATATGTGCCTGGGGATATCTGTGTGGGGAGGGTGTGTGTGGGTGGGGGGGGGTAATGTATGTGGGGGTATGTATGAGTGGGTGGGGGTGTATGGGTGGGTGGGGGATGTCTCTCACAACATGGTAATGTGCATTATTTATGTTTACAACATTCATTGACAATGTTTTTTTCCTATGTGAATGTATCATGCACTATTGATGAAGGAAAGATGAGTGATTGGAAGGGCCGAATGTAAGACGGGCCTGCATGCCCAATTTGTGACCCTTTAAAAATAATGTTAAATCAAATCAAATCAAATCAAATATTCCTCCCCCGTCTCTCTCTCTCTCTCTCTCTCTCTCTCTCTCTTGCTCTCTCTCTCTCTCTCACTCCCTCTATCTTCCGCTCTCTCTTTTTTCTCTCGCTCGCGCGCTCTCTCGCTTGCGCGCGCACTCTCTCTCTCTCTCTCTCTCTTGCTCTCTTTCTCCCTTCCCCTCTCTCCCTCCCCCTCTCTCTCTCGCTCGCGCGCTCTCTTTCTTGCTCTCTCTATCTCCCTCCCCCTCTCTCTCTCGCTCTCTCCCTCCCCTCTCTCGCTCTCTTCATCCCTATGCCCCCTACCCCCCTGTATGTGTGCGTTTAGTGAACAGATTGAGTGGAAAGGTGTACCGTCCTGTGTGGTGTGCGAGCACATATACATGTACACGGCGTCTAGGGCCTAGGGGTTAGTGAAAGCAGTTTCGCCATTCCCCGACAGACCGGCTCGAGGGTTGGCAATTATCTGCAGGAATTTTGGGAGCAGATCTTGTTTGCGCTGATGTCAATGGCATGAGCGTCAGTCGTTCGGAAAGCAATAGCAAACGTTTTCATTATTTTCTGGGCTTTATACTACATTGAGGCATAGACCCTCAACCAAACCACATCAAGCCTCTGATCTGTTGCTATTTCCATCAACCCCCTCCATTTCCTCCCAGTATTATTCATTTATGTTCGCAATTCTCGTCTCCGTGTATTTTTAGCTCCACTGTTGTTGTTTTTTTTTTTGTTTTTTTCATTCGAAAGCAAACTACTTAACGTTAAAACTGTCTGGGAAATCTCAAACTGGCAATAAATGCTAGGGTTAAGTGCAACGCCCTGTAAAAGACAAGCCACTAACTATGTAGTATTGCCTCCTAGTTCCCGGCATCAACTCGTCAAATATTGACTTCTGTCCGTGCCCGGTATGACAGCCTGGACTGTCTGCCGCACTGGGAAATAATACAACAGCTATGTGATTAGCGCGGGATCTAGGCCGCTCGGTCAACTCAATAATAATCAACGGTCATAAATGAATTTCTGGAGACAGGCATTCGTCTTCACAACATGGGGCGGACCTGGCACAATATTATAGAGTCGCATGTGAGTGCGGTCAAAGATCATTGACCCCTGGACTACATCAAACGTTCTCCTCCAGGTGAGAGAGAGAGAGAGAGAGAGAGAGAGAGAGAGAGAGAGAGAGAGAGAGAGAGAGAGAGAGAGAGAGAACTAGGCCATAATTTCCTATATACCAGGAAGTGGCGCTGGCGTGACTGAAGTCATATTTCCGGAATGGCCCCTGGAGGTGGTTGTGGAGCAGGACGTGTCATGGCGAGACACATACTCTCACTGTGGACGCTCCAGAGACTGGCATGTAGGCAATCAGGTTAAATCAAAGAAGGCACTTGGTCACCGGCATCAAGTCTCGGTCACTGGCAGGATTTGCTCCCAAGCACATTCATTGATGACTACATGATTGGATGAGATTAGCTGTCCGATGGTTCTCTTTGTTTACCGGAAGCACGTGACCTGACAGTTTGTCATCACTAGCATCAAGTATTGCAACCCTTGGGCTGGTCGTGAAGCTTCCAGATCTCCTCCCCTTCTATAGAAGTTCCGGCGTTCTCCTTAATTCCATGAGAACAAGGGGAACTGCGGTAAAGCTCACACATACAATGAACGAATAGTCAAAATACGAGAAGCAGACGTTCAGCTTTACCAGAACACGATGACAAATAACAAAATGGACGTTGCGGCTACAGACTTCGTCAGCACACGACCTGAAAATATAAATAAGAAACTGTCTTATCTGTATCCTTGTTGTAGGCTGGACACGTCTTTCAGCCACTTTGTTGGAATCAAACACGCGGATCCTATAAAAGGCAAGCCCAGCCTGTGTGAGTGAGTCTGTGTGTGTGAGTTTGTATGTGTGTGCGTGCGTACGTATGTGTGGCTGACTGGCTGCGACATGATAAAACAATATGGGAGAGAAAGTAATATCGGTAGACTATGCTGTGGTCCTGCAGAGATTCCGTAGAAATCCACTCATTCCTGCATAGACTCCGTGTAGATCCATTCATTCTGCTGTCTTGAAAACAAAATGAGACTCGATGAAACTCGTAGATATGGACAAAACCTAACCGACGAGGTCCTATGAGTTTAGTGTGTTTGAATTAGCTACAAATACATTCGCGCGTATTGATGGGCACTCATACAAGTAGAGAAAGCAAGTAAAGATTACAGGACACACTAGACCAGAGGTTCTCAACCGGTGGGGAATTTCCCCCCCCCCCGGGGGGGGGGGGGGAATTTTAGGTTTTCCAGGGGGGAATGAAAATTATTTCAAGATCGCATTAATACAAGAACCAGTTATTTGATATTGTTTTTCCCTCTAAATTTTACGGTTCTGTATTTCTCGCCCTAATGAAATTCGTTTTATAACGTAAGCAGACCCGCAAATCACGTTTTGTGTAGATGTCTTGACTTGTTCTAGTATGTGTTATTAAATTTAGCTTCCATTTTTATCTATACCGTGCAAGGATGGGGGCGGGGGGGGGGGGGGGGGGCGGGGGATTTATAGGGAGAAAATTCGAAAGGGGGAATGACGTTCTGAACATATGGTTAAGGGGGGGGGGGGGGGTATGGGCCAAAAAGAGGTTGAGAATCACTGCACTAGACAGTTTACACATGACAAGCTATGGTGGCCACGCCCTGATGCAGATCTGCCCTTTCCAAATGACGACAGCGCCTCGCTGAAGGAATCACGTGTGCTTCACCGTTCGGTCAACTAGCCAAGCCTAAAATGGTGTCTTTATTAGCCAGGTCTACCGTCCCACAGAACTAGCAGGCCTAAAATGGTGTCTTTATTAGCCAAGTTTACCGTCCCATTGAACTAGCAGGCCTAAAATTGTGTCTTTATTAGTCAAGTCTACCGTCCCACAGAACTAGCAGGCCTAAAATTGTATCTTTATTAGCCAAGTCTACCGTCCCATTGAACTAGCAGGCCTAAAATGGTGTCTTTATTAGTCAAGTCTACCGTCCCACAGAACTAGCAGGCCTAAAATTGTATCTTTATTAGCCAAGTCTACCGTCCCACTGAACTAGCAGGCCTAAAATGGTGTCTTTATTAGCCAAGTCTACCGTCCCACTGAACTAGCAGGCCTAAAATGGTGTCTTTATTAGCCAAGTCTACCGTCCCACTGAACTAGCAGGCCTAAAATGGTGTCTTTATTAGCCAAGTCTACCGTCCCACTGAACTAGCAGGCCTAAAATGGTGCCTTTATTAGCCGGGTTCTACCGTCCCACTGAAGCCACAACACCAGACCAGTATGTGACAGTAGCAGACGGCGCTTTGTCTGTAGCATGCTGTGGGGAAAGTGAATCTATAGATGGTGTCTGACATACAGAAAAATGTATAGATATCTGAGAGAGAGGGGAGGCAGTGGAGGAGGGGGGCGGCAGAGGAGAGAGTGAAAGATGAGAGAGTGGAGATGGTGAGGTGAAGTGAGAGGACAGAAATGGGGAGTGTGAGAGGAGAGGGTGAGAGAAAAAAGACAAGGGAGTGGGGGAAGAGTGAAAATAGACAAAGGAGATGGGGAAGAAAGAAACGTGAGAAAAATGATAGAAACAGAGGGAGGGAGGAGAAAGTGACACAGAGAGATAGGGATGAGATAAAGTGAAGGATGAGAGAGTGAGACTGTAGAGAGTGAGGTGAGGTGAGGAGATAGTGAGTGAGTGAGAATGGATGAAGAGAGTGTGGCAGAAAGAGAGGGGGGCTGATTGAGGGGGAAAGAGAGAGAGAGTGAGGTACGCGAGAAAGTGTGTGAGGTAACAGAGACGGAGGTGAGAGACACAAGAGAGGAGTGAGAGATGAGAGAGAGAGTGAGAGAGAAAAGTATAAGGTAAAAGAGGCGGAGATGAGAGACAGAGAAGAGAAAGAGAGACGGCGTGTGAGTTAATGTGGGTGTGCGCGCGTCTGAGGAAACGCGTGTGTGGAAAGTGCTTCGATTGACGGAAGTAGAAATGACAGCTCCCCGTTGGACTCTGTTGACGTGCCTGTAGTTTGCCAGCTATATAGGTCACCACTTCAGAGAGCTATGTTCAGCCACCTGGCACTGAGGTGAACTTTCGATTCGTACTTTCCAAGAAATGGATTTGCTATCTAAGCAATATTCCATTTCATGCCTCTGGGACGCTTTTGTAACGACATACCTGTGGTATGAAGTGTGGCAGTCTAAATACTTCTTCATGCACCTTTAGATGTCAACCTGAATATAGTTAAAGTAGGCTGCAGTCAACTTGAGCTTGCTGATATCTCCATAGAGCCTGTCCTCAAATGAAGCAGGTGTGGGCCAAAATAGCTTTCTCTGTTCTACATATATTGGGCACTCCTGCAGCAAATGTTTAGCTGTCATTTTACCAGTTTCACAATTACATTCATCGGTATCTCCCATCTTTAGTTTATTGAACAAGTGGTATTTCAGCCTGTTAAGTCCTGTGCAGAGTCTAAAGATTGCTACTTGTTCTCTTCGGTGGAGTTTGTAATATGCATCATCCTTCTAGTGGCCTGGATGCTTTGATTCCCATTTGGTTCTATAAGTGCTTTTTTATAAACCTCTTTTCCTCATTATAGGTTATGTCTATGTCAGGCTGTGGTAGTCGTCCGCCCTCTTTTGCTAGTCTGTCAGCCTCTTCATTTCCATGTATACTGCAATGTGATGGGATCCACTATATTACAACTTTTTGGATTTCTGGCAAAGACCATGGAGTGCTGCTCTTAGCTCAGCTAGCTCTGTACTGTTTTTGATCTTCAGTATTGAGACAGCTGACTTTGCATCTATGAAGATAGCTATTTGCTGCAGTTTTCACAGCCTCTACCTCCGCTTTGAAGTTACTTGAAAATTTTCCGGTTGCCTCTGACTGTTTTTTTTCACTCCATTTTTCAAATATAGGAGAATTCCTCCTCCTCCATTTTCTATTGAATTTTTGGCTGATCCATCTGTATATGCATGGGTCCAATTGCTGCTTGAATAATGTTCTTTATGTAGTTTAGAGATATTTTTCTTCTTTCGGTTTCATTCTGAGTGTTCTTTTTCTCAATATCAGGAATGTTTTCTATCATCTCAGGCAGTTGCTGCTGTCTCCAAGCTGGGGACTTGTGTGCATTGTAAATGGGTTTGACTGTTGATATGTTAAGTATAGGATCTGCCCTAATCTTTCGATTTGCAGTTTCTACAAAGTTGCTACGCTTCAGTCTTCCCTTTCCAAAACCATTAAACCTGTTAAACATAGGGTGGTCTGTTAATCTTCTGAATTGATCTGCTTGTTGCAGGGCTCTGCTATCTCTTCTATCCTGCATTGCTTGTAAACAAGTGATCTTTTCTAGTTCATTAATAGGCGTTGTCTTCAGGCTTCCAGTTATGATTCGCATTCCTTGATTTTTGACTCTACTTATTTTGTTAAAGTTTGACTTAGCTGCTGTTGCCCAAGCTGCAATGCCATATTCCAGTACTGGCCTCACCCGTCCAGTAAATAACTTCTTGAGAACTGTCTCATCTGCTCCCCACGTTGTATCAGCAAGCTTTTTCATGATTGCCATTCTGTGCCTTGCTCTTGTTTGATATTTCTCAACCTGTGTCTTCCATATCAGGCGACGATCAAAGGTGACTCCTAGATTGTATGGATTTTCTTCATGGCTCAATATTGTTCCATTCAATACCAGCTTAGGTTGCTGAGTTTTATTTGAGAGGGAGAACACTGTGCATGTTGTTTTCTCCTCACTTATCTTTACTGGCCATGATTTTGACCAGTCCTCTAGTGCTAATAAGGCTTGCTGTATTATGCTGTTAGCTGTACTAATATATTCTTCACATGTCCATATGGCTAGGTCATCTGCAAAGGAGGATGTGTGTACTCTGGCTGGAAAATTTTCCATGATGTCTTTTATATTTGCTAGGAATAATGTTGGTGAAAGAACTCCTACTTGGGGGACACCTTGCTCCAACAGCATCATTTTACTGGTTTGTCCTTGTACTTTTGTCCTGGCAGTTCTGTTCTCAAGGTAGTAAACCACAAACATGCATTTTTTGCAGTTTTACTTTCAGTCCTTCCTTCCATACTTTATCGCATGCTTTTTCTAAATCTATCCAGACCGCTAGTTTGTGTTTTTCTCTTGGAAAGCATTCTCTATTTCCTGAGCTATATAGGTTATTTGATCTTCAGTCGATCTGTACTTTCTGAATCCTGCTTGGTGTGGTGTTAAGAGTTGGTTTTCTTCCAGATGCCATGTTAGCCTGCCATTGATAATGCGTTCCATTAATTTTACTACACAACTAATTAGACTGATAGGTCGATAGCCATTTGGTTCTTCCAGGTCTTTTCCTTTCTTTGGGACTGGTATTAGTATAGCTTCCTTCCATGCCTGTGGGACTATTCCTCTCTTCCAGCTGTAATTTAGGACTGCTAGTAGTTTCTTTTTTACCTTACTGCCTAGTCCTATTACCATTTCATTTGTGATTCCATCCTTTCCTGGTGATTTCTTCTTTTTTAGGGTATACATTGCCTGTTCCATTTCTTCCATTGTTAGATTTGCCATCATATATTCTGCTGCTGTCTCTATATTACTATGATGTATCTGTTTATCTTTGATTGCTTTCTTCTGTTCGGTTGTAATATCAATGTGGTTTGCACTGGCATAGTATTCCATTAGTGCATTTGAAGCTTTTTTTTCCTGTAAGCAAGGCATTTCCTTGTTTAATTGCTATTTCTGTGTTTCTAGGTCCTTCATTGTTCATGGTTTTCACTAGTTTCCATAGTTTGTTTCCATCCCTGCAAAAGTTCAGGTTTTCTGTTTTTTTCCCCACCAACAATCTCTTGTTGTTTGATTTACTGTTATTTTATATTTTGCTGAGATGGCTTTGAGAGAGATGTTCGCTTCAGTTGTTTGTTCTCCCTCTGCTGTCTCCTGGCATCTTCAACTTTGTCCTCCAAAATTTGTAGTTCTTCAGTCCAGTATGGTTTGTAATTTTTCCTCGCTCCTCTTGGTATAGACTCAGTGGCCGCCTGTATTATTGCTCTGGTTAGACTTTCCACCATTTGCTTCATATTGCCATATCGTGTATTTATGTTTTCACAATATTTGTCCGTTAGTATGGCAAATATGTCCCAATCTGCTCGTTTGTAATTCTAGCGGGGCAAAGGCTTTTGCTCCTGTGGAACATACTCCACATTCATTACAAGCTTGATTGGTCTGTAATCACTACCTGCTAATTGGTCAAGCACATGGCGATCGATTTTGTGGAAGATGTCCCCTGTGCAGAAAGCTAAGTCTGGAGTGGAAGTGGTAAACCATCTTCTGGAATAGAAGCTCGGTGTGTCATCAGCTTTGTTGAGTAGATGGAGATTTCAGACTATTTCCCAGTCCTCCACTTATCTCCTCTTTTGTCAGTATCTGGGTATCCCCATCTTTCTGAACGGCTATTAAAGTCTCCGACAATAATGCAGTTTGTGTCAGTTATTTTCATGTTTGAGAGTGTAAGGTCTGCTGGGTTATACAGATTGTAAATTCTTATTTTCACGCCCTTTATCATTATATCAACACCTATAATTTCCGTTTGTGTGTCAGAGATCACAGATACTTCGCTGCAAGGTATTGTATTTCGTGTAAGTATAAGAACTCCTCCTTTTTGTCCTTCGCGGTCGAAACGTGTGGCCTGATATCCTCTGACTGAAAATTTGCGATTGGCGTTGAGGTGTGTCGCTTGAATGCATGCCACATCTACTCTACCTTTATGAAGACGCTTTGTTAGGGAGACTTTCTTGTTATAAACTCCTTCGGCATTGTTGAGTGTCCGGGGTGTTTGGTCAATAGATCTTAACTTACTCCTCTGTGCCTTGACTCCACAGCACAGGGGAAGGCCACCACCAGTAGTCATGGGTGGACCCCCTCAAGACAGGGGACCCGGCACTATCATCGCCTGATGGGACTTCGCGGATTTAGCACCATAACGATTAATCTTCATCTGTGGCATCATGAATTGATTAAGTTACGTTGCACTGCCTTGTCAAGCCTGTGGCTCAGTACATCCGATTTCGATAAGCATTTTTCGGGGTGCTTTCCCTAGCCTTTGACTGACCCCAGTCTACCTACAAGGCAACAGGTTTGTGTGTCTCTTCGTCTAGTTCCTCTCCCTTGACCTGTCCGACATGAGTGACCCTACCAGTAGCTGTGCTACCGTCGGCATAGCTCTTTGGGTCATTGGAACGCGCAAGCCCCTCTACCTCGTCACGGTGGACACACGGCAGAGGATCAGCGATGTCCTGTAATAGGATATGCGATTAAAAAAAAACGTATAACAGGCAGTCCCCTTTTGGTAGACCAGTATATTCTCCATGGCTAATAACAACTATCATATAATTCATTAATATTAGTGAGTCATGTAGTATTGATTTTTGCATCCAAAAAGAAAATCCTAACCTGCACAGTTCGCGGCGACTGCACTAGCCAGGCGGCCTTAATTCCTCAGGCTTAAAGACCCCTCTGCCATCCACCGCAAGGTACTATATTGGCAGTAAGTGACGGTTTTGTTTTTATAATGCATATCTTTTATATTGTTGTTGTTGTTCTCGGTTAGCCTCGAATGATGTGTGGATGAAATAATGCATGAAAGAGAGTGATAAAAGGGCAGAATGTTTGACGGGCCAGCGTGCCCAATTCTTAAACCTTTAAAAATAAAGTTCGTTCGTTCGCTCGTTCTGTCTACCTCGGTCATGCTGCTCACTGTCTGTCCCTCTGTCAATCTGTCTACAATGTTCCTAACTCTGCTGCTGCGCCAATTACCCGACTGTCTGTCTGTCTGCTTACCTGTCTGTCTGTCTGCTTACCTGTCTGTCTACCTGTCTATCTACCTGGGTCATCCCACTCACTGTCTGTCCATCTGTCTACAACTTTCATAACTCAGCTGCTGCGTCAATTACCCGTCTACCTGTCTATCTACCTGGGTCATGCCACTCAGTCTGTCCATCTGTCTACAACTTTCATAACTCAGCTGCTGCGTCAATTACCCGTCTACCTGTCTATCTACCTGGGTCATCCCACTCACTGTCTGTCCATCTGTCTACAACTTTCATAACTCAGCTGCTGCGTCAATTACCCGTCTACCTGTCTATCTACCTGGGTCATCCCACTCACTGTCTGTCCATCTGTCTACAACTTTCATAACTCAGCTGCTGCGTCAATTACCCGTCTACCTGTCTATCTACCTGGGTCATCCCACTCACTGTCTGTCCATTTGTCTACAACTATCCTAACTCAGCTGCTGCGCCAATTACCTGTCTACCTGTCTATCTACCTGGGTCATCCCACTCACTGTCTGTCCATCTGTCTACAACTTTCATAACTCAGCTGCTGCGTCAATTACCCGTCTACCTGTCTATCTACCTGGGTCATGCCACTCAGTCTGTCCATTTGTCTACAACTATCCTAACTCAGCTGCTGCGTCAATTACCTGTCTACCTGTCTATCTACCTGGGTCATCCCACTCACTGTCTGTCCATCTGTCTACAACTTTCATAACTCAGCTGCTGCGTCAATTACCCGTCTACCTGTCTATCTACCTGGGTCATGCCACTCAGTCTGTCCATTTGTCTACAACTTTCATAACTCAGCTGCTGTGTCAATTACCCGTCTACCTGTCTATCTACCTGGGTCATGCCGCTCACTGTCTGTCCATCTGTCTACAACTATCCTAACTCAGCTGCTGTGCCAATTACCTGTCTATCTACCTGGGTCATGCCACTCAGTCTGTCCATCTGTCTACAACTATCCTAACTCAGCTGCTGCGTCAATTACCCGTCTACCTGTCTATCTACCTGGGTCATGCCACTCAGTCTGTCCATCTGTCTACAACTATCCTAACTCAGCTGCTGCGTCAATTACCTGTCTACCTGTCTATCTACCTGGGTCATGCCGCTCACTGTCTGTCCATTTGTCTACAACTTTCCTAACTCAGCTGCTGTGCCAATTACCTGTCTATCTACCTGGGTCATGCCACTCAGTCTGTCCATCTGTCTACAACTATCCTAACTCAGCTGCTGCGTCAATTACCTGTCTACCTGTCTATCTACCTGGGTCATGCCGCTCACTGTCTGTCCATTTGTCTACAACTTTCCTAACTCAGCTGCTGTGCCAATTACCTGTCTATCTACCTGGGTCATGCCACTCAGTCTGTCCATCTGTCTACAACTATCCTAACTCAGCTGCTGCGTCAATTACCTGTCTACCTGTCTATCTACCTGGGTCATGCCGCTCACTGTCTGTCCATTTGTCTACAACTTTCCTAACTCAGCTGCTGTGCCAATTACCTGTCTATCTACCTGGGTCATGCCACTCAGTCTGTCCATCTGTCTACAACTATCCTAACTCAGCTGCTGCGTCAATTACCTGTCTACCTGTCTATCTACCTGGGTCATGCCGCTCACTGTCTGTCCATTTGTCTACAACTATCCTAACTCAGCTGCTGCGTCAATTACCTGTCTACCTGTCTATCTACCTGGGTCATGCCGCTCACTGTCTGTCCATTTGTCTACAACTATCCTAACTCAGCTGCTGTGCCAATTACCTGTCTATCTACCTGGGTCATGCCACTCAGTCTGTCCATCTGTCTACAACTATCCTAACTCAGCTGCTGCGTCAATTACCTGTCTACCTGTCTATCTACCTGGGTCATGCCGCTCACTGTCTGTCCATTTGTCTACAACTTTCCTAACTCAGCTGATGCGCCAATTACCGGTACGGTCCGGTCCGGTCTGTCTGTCTGTCTGTCTGTCTGGCTGGCTGGCTGGCTGCCTGCCTGTCTGTCTACCTCGGTCATGCTGCTCACTGTCTGTCCATATTTCTAAATGTTCCTAACTTCGCTGCTACGCCAATTACTTGGCTGTCCGTCTGTCTGCTTACCTGTCTATCTACCTGGTCCATGCCGCTGTCTGTCCATCTGTCTACAATGTTCCTAAGTCCAATGATACGCCAATTACTTGTCTGTCTCTCAGTCTGCCTACCTGTCTGTCTAACATTGTGTGTCCAACTGTCAACAATGTTCCTAACCCCGCTACTGCGCCAATTACCCGTCTGTCTGAACCAGCACTCAGCCATCCCGTGCAACAACTACTAATATGAACCTATGATGTCAGAGGTCGAGGCCAGGGGATGTCAGAGGTCGAGGCCAAGGGCTGCCAGGGTCAGTTGCAGACATTCAAGATGTCAACTGTAAATGTCACACTAACATCAATCAGTCGGTGTGTTTGGTTTACACAACACGGCCGCCCTAACAGAAGTTTCCAGTGTCTAGATAACATGACTCACGTTTGCAAAAACTATCAGTGGAGGTATTGAGGGACTTTGGTTGGGTTCTATGATCTGATTCCCCGCGTGTATTTACACAATAAGAACAGGATGGGACGCAGAGGTGTTTCCAAGGCACCAGGGCTGGGTTCTATACTGGCTAAGTCCTGAACCTAAGATCTGTCTGTACAACTGGATAGCTCGACTATCAGTAAAACTAGTAATGTCAGGTCTTAGTCAGATATGACTGAGCTACCGTATGACAGTAGACCAGTGTTTCCCAACGTGGGGCCCACGCCCCACAGGGGGGCAATTTGACTGTTAAGGGGGGCAATTCGAAAATGGAAGAAATCGGCTGAATATAACAAAACGGGGAGACTTGAGACTGAAGTTAACTAAATTGGAACCTGACATAAGATCTCTTTGCAGCAAGCATCAAGCGCAAGGATCTCACTAAATTTAAATAATAAATAATTACTAATAATTAAAATAATATAGAAAAATCTTTCATTAAAATTATTTTGTACTTGAATTTCAGTTCTCCATTATATGTATTGAAAATTTACCTACTGTGTTTGCTCAATAATTACCTAGTGATTTCTTCCTAAAACCTATCATTCAAGTTTCTTTAGTGAACATTTCAATTTTTGAATATTAAAAATAATGTATATCTTGGGGGGGGGGGGCATGGGGCGGGGGAGGGGGACAATATGAATTTTAGAAAGGCTTAAGTGGGGCATGGTACAAAAAAGGTTGGGAAACACTGCAGTAGACGGTACTACCTGCTTTCTGTTAGCGCCGAACGTTGGGCGGCGCTTACCAAACCCGACACCCCACATTGTGCCAACGGTTTCGGGCGGAAGAGCGCAATTGGGAGGGTACAAGCCTTATCCTGGTGCGAGGAAATGCAACCCAAAGACAAAATAGTCATGGCAGGGCAGACCAGGCCCTAAGCCTTGGTTGGCAGCTGGTCTAGGATCGAAGCTCCGACAGGCGGACAGTTAGAGCATTGCTCTGCTGATCCGGCAGCTTCTGCAGCTTGTCTTGTTCCAGATGTATAGGTGTTAACTTTCCTCTGGAGTGAACTAGGGAGGCCGAGAGAGGGATCATGCTGCATGGGCAACACATGATTTCTTTATTTTAGCCCAGACTTTGTGCTATGGAGAGGCAATAACTCCATCCCCCTGGTCAGTAAAACTAGACATTTAATCTATTAGTATAACAAACTGACTAATATATTTGCATATTACACCGTTTATCTGTGTAATTAGACGGTTGACCTATCTGAAAAATTAAACAATTTGCATAATTGGACCATTAATGTATCTGTGCATCTTGACCGTTAATCTCTCTGTACAAGTGGCCTGCTAATCTATGTGCACAATGAGACGGTCAATCTATCTGTAGAATGAGACCGTTAATTTATCTATGCAACGAGACAGGGAATCTATATATGGTGAATACAATGAGACCGTTAATATATATATATATATATATATATATATATATATATATATATATATATATATGTGTGTGTGTGTGTGTGTGTGTGTGTGTATGTGTGTGTGTGTGTGTGTGTGTATGTGTGTGTGTGACGAGAACGTTCATTTATCTACTTATCTACATAGAGACCGACAGAAATCCAGCCACTGTGAGAGAGTAAATGTATCAAGTCAGGCGACCAGGCAACTACTCACCCCAAGGGGCTCACAAACTTGACAGTATCCCTATACTAGATATAGAGACAGGGTAGAAGATAACAATAACGCCTGCACGAAAACGCCAGCTCACGGCTGTCGGGTGTTTATTGCGAGGGTAGTCAGCTGCGGGCCGCCTCCCCTCCCCTGCCTGTGCTGAGAACCTTGGAATCCGGCGGTGGCCGCAAGTAAATACCAGCCATGATTTTCAAACAGCGATCACTGTCACGCCTAATGGTTGGTGGCTGTCCCCACCCTTCCATCGTTGGGGCCAGCCATTATGTTTGATGGATGCAACAAGTGTCATCCCTGCCTGTCTGGGGATACACCAGTCTCCCACGCTTGCGGCAGCCTGGGCTGATACACCGTGCTGATATGTATATGTAGACGTAGGGTGTTCATATGTGAAGCAGTCTTAGGGCTGTTCCGCGACATTTGAAGCAGCTTATAGGAGGCTAGGTGGTGATCATTTTGAGCTCCATTACAATTTCCCAGTTCACATAGGCATGGAAAGTGGGCACTAGTAGTGCCGTTACACAACCACGGCACGGTACAGCATAAAGAATGTGAGGTAGCACAGCTACAGCAAGGTACAACATATACAATGTGAGGTTACACAACTACAGCACGGTACAACATTAGATAATGTGAGGTTACACAACTACAGCACGGTACAACATTAGATAATGTGAGGTTACACAACTACAACAAGGTAAAACATACAGAATGTGAGGTTACACAACTACAACACGGTACAACATACAGAATGTGAGGTTACACAACTATATCACTGTACAACAAACAGAATGTGAGGTTACACAGCTACGGAACGGTACAACATACAGAATGTGAGGTTACACAGCTACAACACGGTACAATATACAGAATGTGAGGTTACACAACTATATCACTGTACAACAAACAGAATGTGAGGTTACACAACTACAACAAGGTACAACATACAGAATGTGAGGTTACACAGCTACAACACGGTACAATATACAGAATGTGAGGTTACACAGCTACGGAACGGTACAACATACAGAATGTGAGGTTACACAGCTACAACACGGTACAACATACAGAATGTGAGGTTACACAGCTACGGAACGGTACAACATACAGAATGTGAGGTTACACAGCTACAACACGGTACAACATACAGAATGTGAGGTTACACACCTATATCACTGTACAACAAACAGAATGTGAGGTTACACAACTACAACACGGTACAATATACAGAATGTGAGGTTACACAGCTACAACACGGTACGCAATACAGAAAGTAAGGTTACACAGCTACAACACGGTACAACATACAGATTGTGAGGTTACACAACTACAACACGGTACAATATACAGAATGTGAGGTTACACAACTACGGAACAGTACAGCATACAGAATGTGAGGTTACACAACTACAACACGGTACAACATACAGAATGTGAGGTTACACAACCACGGCACGGTACAACATACAGAATGTGAGGTTACACAACCACGGCACGGTACAACATACAGAATGTGAGGTTACACAGCTACAACACGGTACAACATACAGAAAGTGGGGTTACACAACTACAACGCGGTACAACATACAGAATGTGAGGTTACACAGCCACGGCACGGTACAACATACAGAATGTCAGGTTACACAACTACAGCACGGTACAACATATAGGATGTGAAGTTATGTAGGGTAACTGCAGCCATAGCCAGACATGTCATACCCGATGCTAAATGTGTTAGGGTGTGTTTTGTCTTTCCTGCTGGTGGTTTAAAAGGTCCACCTGTTCTAAATGAAGTCGCTGACGCTATCAATCATGTGAAAAAAGGAAAAACAGCTGGGCCAGATGGAATAACAATAGAAGAATTAGAAGTAATGGGAGAATTTGGAGTAGATATATTAACCAAAATGTTGAATGATATTTATAGCAGTGGATATATATACCAAGCGATATGCTGAGATCTGTATTTATAGCTATACCAAAAAGACAAGGAGCGATTGAATGCGAAGATTTTCGTACGATTAACCTCATAAACCTTGTCACTAAGCTTTTACTCAGAATTGTAATGAGAAGAACAAGAAAGAAAATAAACATGGATATTGGTTGAAGAACAGTATGGGTTTGTGGGAGGAAAGGGTACAAACAATGCTATATATATATATATATATATATATATATATATATATATATATATATATTACGGACACTATTAGAAAGATCAATAGAGACACAGAAAGACATATATTTGTGCTTCATAGATATTATACTAAGGTATTTGATAAAGTAAAACATGATGAGATGATTAAAATGTTGGAAGATATTATGGGAAAGATCTCAGAATAATAAAACATATTTACTGGAACCAAGTAGCAGCAATTAAAATGGGAAATAAAGAAAGAAATTTTGAACAAATAAGGCTAGGAATACGACAGGGATGTGTTTTGTCATCGGATCTCTTCTCCCTCTATAGCGAAGTAATAATGAGAGAGATCAAAGAGAAGCCAGGATTAATATTCGGAGGTTATAATACAAATAATATACGCTGGGCAGATGACACAGTATTGGTGGCGGATAATGCAAACGATCTACAATTGTTGGACAGAGAGTGCGAAGTAAGGACTCTCCTTAAATATCAAGAAAACAGTAACAATTGTGATATCAAAGAAAACG
This sequence comes from Cepaea hortensis, assembly GCA_963921405.1. Taxonomy (NCBI): domain Eukaryota; kingdom Metazoa; phylum Mollusca; class Gastropoda; order Stylommatophora; family Helicidae; genus Cepaea; species Cepaea hortensis. Next base: position 265,315,661 of record OY992876.1, on the reverse strand, counting down.
GTGACACCCAAATGTAAAATAGAGAAAAAAGGGAAAATTCTTCACCACGATAGTTTTAAATACCTAGGGGCATTTATAACATCAGATGGAAGATGCACACATGAAATTACGAGCAGAATAGAGCAAGCAACGGCTGCGTTTCAGAAAATGAAGACTATCTTATGCAATACTATCATTGAATGTAAGAGAGAAAGTGCTGAAGAGCTATATAGAACCTGTTTTGCTGTATGGCTGTGAATCTTGAAATGTAAATGATTAAATTAGGAAGAGATTGGAAACAACAGAGATGTGATTCCTGAGACGAATGTTGCGAATTCCTTGGACTGCCAAAGTAACTAACAACGACTGGCTGAAAGAGACTAATGAAACTAGAATATTATATACAACAATAAGAAAGAGGCAAACAGCATTTTTGGGGGGTCATGTGATCAAAAGAGAGGCATTGAAGAACATGGTGACAATTGGAAAGATCAAGGGGAAGAGAGGCAGAGGCAGACCAAGAGAAATAATGCTGGATGGATTGAGACGGTGGCATGGAGGAATATCATCAGCGGAGTTGATCCAGAAAACCAAAGATCGAGATCTGTGAAGAGTCATGAACGCCTACGCCAGCCGGCATGGCACTTGATGATGATGAAGCTGGTGGTTTTCTTGTTTGCTATGAAAAAATGTTTTCAGACAAACGGCAGTACTGCTACAGCTGTTGGGCACAAATGTGGGTCCCCTTGTGCGTGGCTGTACACAGCTGTTGGGCACAAATGTGGGTCCCCTTGTGCGTGACTGGACACAGCTGTCATCTGAAGTCTGCATGAACACAGATACAACAGCTCGTCTGGCACCTTGGGAAACAACCATCACCACCATGTGTCATGCGGAGAAGCGGTCATGGCACGTTACACGTTACCAGTCTAGCATCAGATATGTCTTCTTGTCTCAACCATGCCATGTGGTCAAGCCACTAGGTATATATTCTTCGGGATGACGTGGCAACTGTTTAATAATTTATATTTTTGTTTACAATTTAATGCTAATCCTACTTGAGTAAAATTTAATGCTAGCCCAACTTGCTCACTGTGTACAATAGCCTCATCTACTAAGTGCTGCAGATGATGTTCGTTGTTTTCTTGATCGTTTAATTATACTAACTAGAAGAGTTTAACTATGGCTTCGTACAGACCAGTTGTCGGGCTTACATTTCACTGTGAGAGTTTAACTGTGGCTTCGTACATATCAAACACTTGCCGGGCTTACACCGACCCCAGTCTACACTGATATTCTTTTTGAAACAACAACATGAAACAAAAATGGTATGTTTAGATTGTTCGCAGAAACAACAACTACACCCAGATACGACAGCTCACAAACCCAACAGATCATATGAATAGACAAAACAGTATCAGAAAACAATTGTAAATTAACAATCTGTTTTTATTATACAAGACATGAAAATGCCGGAGAACAGTCTGAGAACTTTTTAACGTCACCCCAAGCATGTCTGACGTTTCGCTTAGGAGAACCTTCGCCAGGGTCAGCACAAATAAACACATATATAATTTAAATTTAGTTGCATGTCCTTCACAGGACGTAGCAGTCAACCCCAGTATTTTGGCTGTTCGTGATTCCTGGGCAAGTTTTACGGTCAGTAGTTTGCCATTGATTTCTGAGCGACCGGCACCTATAACTTTTTTCGAGAAAAAAAAAAAAAACAGCTCCGTTGTGTTCCGAACCCGGGTATACGGGATTACGAATCGTGTCAGTAACCACTTCGCCACGGGACATTAACCACTGTAAACGCCCGTGTATAACTCAAGCCCCAAGAGAGCCATGGAGAACAGTAACACTGCAGACGCCGTGTATAAAACCGAAGCCCCAAGAGAGCCGTGGAGAACAGTAACACTGCAGACGCCGTGTATAAAACCGAAGTCCCAAGAGAGCCGTGGAGAACAGTAACACTGCAGACGCCGTGTATAAAACCGAAGCCCCAAGAGAGCAGTCGAGAACAGTAACACTGAAGACCTCGTGTATAACCGAGGCCCCAAGAGAGCCGTGGAAGTAACACTGTAGACCCCGTGTATAACCGAGGCCCCAAGGCAGCCGTGGAGAACAGTAACACGGTAGACCTCGTGTATAACCGAGGCCCCAAGATAGCAGTGGAGAACAGTAACACTGTAGACCTCGTGTATAACCGAGGCCCCAAGGGAGCCGTGGAGAACAGTAACACGGTAGACCTCGTGTATAACCGAGGCCCCAAAGAAGCCGTGGAGAACAGTTTCACTGTAGACCTCGTGTATAACCGAGGCCCCAAGGGAGCCGTGGATAACAGTAACACTGTAGACCTCGTGTATAACCGAGGTCCCAAGGGAGCCGTGGAAGTAACACTGTAGACCTCGTGTACAACCGGGGCCCCAAGGGAGCCGTGGAGAATAGCAACACTGTAGACCTCGTGTATAACCGAGGCCCCAAAGAAGCCGTGGAGAACAGTAACACGGTAGACCTCGTGTATAACCGAGGCCCCAAAGAAGCCGTGGAGAACAGTTTCACTGCAGACCTCGTGTATAACCGAGGTCCCAAGGGAGCCGTGGAAGTAACACTGTAGACCTCGTGTACAACCGGGGCCCCAAGGGAGCCGTGGAGAATAGCAACACTGTAGACCTCGTGTATAACCGAGGCCCCAGGGGAGCCGTGGAAGTAACACTGTAGACCTCGTGTATAACCGAGGCCCCAAGGGAGCCGTGGAGAACAGTAACACGGTAGACCTAGTGTATAACCGAGGCCCCAAGGGAGCCGTGGAGAACAGTAACACGGTAGACCTCGTGTATAACCGAGGCCCCAAGGGAGCCGTGGAGAACAGTAACACTGTAGACCTCGTGTATAACCGAGGCCCCAAGGAAGCCGTGGAGAATAGTAACACGGTAGACCTCGTGTATAACCGAGGCCCCAAAGAAGCCGTGGAGAACAGTTTCACTGCAGACCTCATGTATAACCGAGGTCCCAAGGGAGCCGTGGAAGTAACACTGTAGACCTCGTGTACAACCGGGGCCCCAAGGGAGCCGTGGAGAATAGCAACACTGTAGACCTCGTGTATAACCGAGGCCCCAGGGGAGCCGTGGAAGTAACACTGTAGACCTCGTGTATAACCGAGGCCCCAAGGGAGCCGTGGAGAACAGTAACACGGTAGACCTAGTGTATAACCGAGGCCCCAAGGGAGCCGTGGAGAACAGTAACACGGTAGACCTCGTGTATAACCGAGGCCCCAAGGGAGCCGTGGAGAACAGTAACACTGTAGACCTCGTGTATAACCGAGGCCCCAAGGAAGCCGTGGAGAATAGTAACACGGTAGACCTCGTGTATAACCGAGGCCCCAAAGAAGCCGTGGAGAACAGTTTCACTGCAGACCTCGTGTATAACCGAGGTCCCAAGGGAGCCGTGGAAGTAACACTGTAGACCTCGTGTACAACCGGGGCCCCAAGGGAGCCGTGGAGAATAGCAACACTGTAGACCTCGTGTATAACCGAGGCCCCAGGGGAGCCGTGGAAGTAACACTGTAGACCTCGTGTATAACCGAGGCCCCAAGGGAGCCGTGGAGAACAGTAACACGGTAGACCTAGTGTATAACCGAGGCCCCAAGGGAGCCGTGGAGAACAGTAACACTGTAGACCTCGTGTATAACCGAGGCCCCAAGGGAGCCGTGGAGAATAGTAACACGGTAGATCTCGTGTATAACCGAGGCCCCAAGGGAGCCGTGGAAGCAACACTGTAGACCTCGTGTATAACCGAGGCCCCAAGATAGCAGTGAAGAACAGTAACACTGTAGGCCTCGTGTATAACCGAGGCCCCAAGGAAGCCGTGGAGAACAGTAACACGGTAGACCTCGTGTATAACCGAGGCCCCAAGGGAGCCGTGAAGAACAGTAACACGGTAGACCTCGTGTATAACCGAAGCCCCAAGGGAGCCGTGGAAAACAGTAACACTTCGTGGAGAACAGTAACACTGTAGACCTCGTGTATAACCACAAGATAGCAGTGGAGAACAGTGACACTGTAGACCTTGTGTATAACCGAGGCCCCAAGGAAGCCGTGGAGAATAGTAACACGGTAGACCTCGTGTATAACCGAGGCCCCAAGGGAGCCGTGGAGAATAGTAACATGGTAGACCTCGTGTATAACCGAGGCCCCAAGGGAGCCGTGGAAGTAACACTGTAGATCTCGTGTACAACCGGGGCCCCAAGGGAGCCGTGGAGAACAGCTTTCCCTATTGCCAGTGTCCCCCGTCATCAGGAAAACCCACTCCGACTTCTGAGGTACTTGTAATTTACGTCCCAAAATCAAGGACGAGAAGTCAACAATTTAGCCCAACTGAACGGTGCAAGGGTTGAAGCCGCTACCTCAGCATCAGCACATGAGAAATTTAAGACTCGACTATGATGACCTATGTCCTTTCACGGAACGTGGCAATCAACCCCAGTCTGTGCTGGCTGTGATTTACTAGGCCATGTGATGTCCAGTAATTTGGTATTGCTTTCTGAAGGAGACGTCGACACTTAAGTCCAGCTGACCAGCGTGTGGAACCCACCCACTGGGCCGCAGTCAGAAGGGACCCATTCATTCCTTATATAACCTGAAGAGGATTCTACATGAGGCCAGATTCTACATGAGGCCAGGCTTTTCTGGTCTATATCAAGTGGCCATGTTTCGGCATGTCTAGCTCTGTAGCTCTACTACCGTACCTTGCTACTGGCTGGTGTGTCGATACATGACAACACTGACCTTTACTTGTGTGCGACTGCCGTCCGCTGCCTGCTACACTGTCCCGGTATGGAGCTATTACAGATTATGGTCAGGCCCGGCACAACTAGGATACGCGGCTGTGGGAGACATTCTCCGCGGGGCTGAATGTCAGGGAGGCTGGGAGATTAGCCGTCGGTTGGGGACTCTCGTGGTTAATGAACTCGGTAGACACCCGGGGGAGAATAACAATCGTGAGAAGAGAGTGGGGATTAGTGGCTAACTGAGTTGTTGCTGCTGGTGTGGCAATGATGAGTGTTTGGGAGTACAGATGTGGTTTATATACACGGTGTAACAATGATGAGTGTTTGGGAGTATAGACGTGGTTTGTACACATGGTGGGGCAATGATGAGTCTTTGGGAGTATAGACGTGGTTTACACACAGTGAAAAAATGATGTGTATGGGAGTATACACGTGGTTTTTACTCACGGTGTAACAACGATGAGTGTTTGAGAGTATAGACGTGGTTTGTACACATGGTGGGGCAATGATGAGTCTTTGGGAGTATAGACGTGGTTTACACACAGTGAAACAATGATGAGTCTTTGGGAGTATAGACGTGGTTTACACACAGTGAAACAATGATGAGTGTATGGGAGTATAGACGTGGTTTACACACACGGTGGAACAATGATGAGTGTATGGGAGTATAGACGTGGTTTACACACACAGTGGAACAATGATGAGTGTATGGGAGTATAGACGTGGTTTACACACACGGTGTAACAATGTTGAGTGTATGGGAGTATAGACGTGGTTTACACACACGGTGTAACAATGTTGAGTGTATGAGAGTATAGACGTGGTTTGTACACATGGTGGGGCAATGATGAGTCTTTGGGAGTATAGACGTGGTTTACACACAGTGAAACAATGATGAGTCTTTGGGAGTATAGACGTGGTTTACACACAGTGAAACAATGATGAGTGTATGGGAGTATAGACGTGGTTTACACACACAGTGGAACAATGATGAGTGTATGGGAGTATAGACGTAGTTTACACACACAGTGGAACAATGATGAGTGTATGGGAGTATAGACGTGGTTTACACACACGGTGTAACAATGTTGAGCGTATGGGAGTATAGACGTGTTTTATACACATAGTGTAACAATGTTGAGTGTATGGGAGTATAGACGTGGTTTACACACACGGTGTAACAATGATGAGTGTTTGGTAGTACAGACGTGGATTATACACACGGAATAACAATGATGTGTATGGGAGTATATACGTGGTTTTACAGATAGTGTAACAATGATGAATGATGGAAGTATAAACGTGGTTTTACATATGGTGTAACAATGATTAACGGAAATTCAAACTGTTATCACATGCCTTGTTTAGAAAATGAAGCCAGGCGAGACAAAATGCTAACTGTCAGTTTGTGCTTTTACAGGACGTGGGAATGATCCTCAGCAGTTACAACTTGTTTGTGATTCAATAGGTAATTGTGGGACGCAGAGGTGTTTCCAAGGCACCAGGGTTGGGTTTTATACTGGCCAAGACCTACTGACGCGTCCTCGCCGAGCGTCCTGGGCAACAGGTTTCTTTTGGGGTCCTGGCTAAAGTCAGTAGGATCGTTGATTCCTCCGAAGTCGGAGAGTGTCTGCTTGCACGGCGAGGAGCCACCAGTCTGCACACCAATAAGCCAGACATGGGACAACGGATACTCACGCAAACCTCAGGTCCTGTATGACATCACACTGATGTTGGACAACAGGATGTCTTCATCCGACATACAGAACTTCACGCTGGAGATCACAGCCAGCGAACGCAAGCAAGCAAGCAAGCAATAGGAAATTGTTACTTTCAGCAGTTTGCCACTAATTTCTGAAAGGCTGCCGCTCATACCATGGAAATCAACGCAAAGCAATCTGTTTTCAAATCTCCTGGTTATTATCTAACCCAAGAGCCGGAATGTCGGGCAGTTCTTAAACTGCAGTCACCAATCCCTGGAAGGAGGCCGACGAGATTAGTGGCGCGAAGAGAGCCTGCTGGGTGCAAGGGTGGAGTACGTTATGAGAGACAGGAAAGTGACATGTTCACTGGGAGGAGAGAGAACGCTATATAATAATGTGGTTCCGTCAGATTTTAACAAGATGCCCAGACAGATAGTGTGACTGGATACATTCAGACACAACGCCTGAAGCGAGCAAAGGTAGACAATGATACAAGTTGGAACATAATATCAAGAGATGGAGGAACTGCAGTCTGACAGAATGTACAATCAAGTCGAGAGACAGTCAGTGTTGGAGATCCAATGCAGCCAACCTTCACAGTGGAGACGGCACATGATGGAGCTCCAAGGCGTAAATGTCAAATACCGGTACAATTTACAATCTGTTATGCTGACCTCGCGGGGTTACTGCCTGGTGGTAGTGACTATACTGACCTCTAACCTTTGTCCCCAGCTGAAAGGTCAACAGCTTCTCATTTCACACGGTCTGTGTTTACTGATGGCTACGCTCAATACTCCAATCAGGCGTCCAGCAGCAACCAGGCGTCCAGCAGCAATCATGCGACCAGCTCTGGGGATACACCGTACAAGAGGATGTGATGGCAGCAGCGTTCCACTGAAACAATCACTCCTTCCCTCGTGTGGAACCGGCTGTTCTCTTGTCTCTATTCTCTCCTGAAGGCTATGTTATTCCTGATCCTAACTTGTTCTGTTCATCATCATCATAATCTTCAGGTACCACGTCCTACGCAGAGCATCACTCTCATGGCAGCCGTCCGGAAGAACTATCGATCCTTAGCCAATTCCTTAACTCTTCTTCTTCTGTCGCTTATCCGACACTGGGGTACAGCCCTCAACCAACTCAGCCAAGTGGCATTATCTTCTGCTATCTCCCACAGACCCGTCCATGTTCTCCCCATATCTACTTCTCCATGGTTCCTATGCTATCTGCCGCAGCCCCGTCCATGTTCTCCCCATATCTACTTCTCCTTGGTTCTTCTGCTATCTTCCGCAGTCCCGTCCATGTTCTCCCACATCCACATTTCCTTGCTTCCTCTGCTATCTCCGGCAGTCCCGTCCATGTTTTCCCCATATCTACTTCTTCATGGTTCCTCTGTTATCTGCCGCAGCCCCGTCCATGTTCTCCCCATATTTACTTCTCCTTGGTTCCTCTGCTATCTCCCGCAGCCCCGTCCATGTTCTCACCATATCCACTTATCCTTGGTTCCTATGCTATCTCCCGCAGTCCCGTCCATGTTCTCCCCATATCCACTTCTCCTTGGTTCCTCTGCTATCTCCCGCAGCTCCGTCCATGCCCCCCCCCTATATCCACTGCTCCTTAGTTCCTCTGCTATTTCCTGTAGTCCCGTCCATGTTCTCACCATATCCACTTCTCCTTGGTTCCTCTGCTATCTCCCGCAGCTCCGTCCATGCCCCCCCATATCCACTTCTCCTTGGTTCCACTGCTATCTCCCGCAGCCGAGTCCATGTTCTCCCCATATCCACTTCTCCTTGGTTCCTCTGCTATCTCCCGCAGCTCTGTCCATGCCCCCCCCCCACCCATATCCACTTCTCCTTGGTTCCTCTGCTATCTCCCGCAGCCCAGTCCATCTTCTCCCCATATCCACTTCTCCTTGGTTCCTCTGCTATCTCCCGCAGCTCCGTCCATGCCCCCCATCCATATCCACTTCTCCTTGGTTCCTCTGCTATCTCCCGCAGCCCCGTCCATGTTCTCCCCACATCCACTTCTCCTTGGTTGCTCTGCTATCTCCCGCAGCTCCGCCCATGCCCCCCACCATATCCACTTCTTCTTGGTTCCTCTGCTATCTCCCGCAGCCCCGTCCATGTTCTCCCCATATCCACTTCTCCTTGGTTCCTCTGCTATCTCCCGCAGCCCCGTCCATGCCCCCCACCCATATCCACTTCTCCTTGGTTCCTCTGCTATCTCCCGCAGCCCAGTCCATCTTCTCCCCATATCCACTTCTCCTTGGTTCCTCTGCTATCTCCCGCAGCTCCGTCCATGCCCCCCATCCATATCCACTTCTCCTTGGTTCCTCTGCTATCTCCCGCAGCCCCGTCCATGTTCTCCCCACATCCATTTCTCCTTGGTTCCTCTGCTATCTCCCGCAGCTCCGCCCATGCCCCCCCCCCATATCCACTTCTCCTTGGTTCCTCTGCTATCTCCCGCAGCCCCGTCCATGTTCTCCCCATATCCACTTCTCCTTGGTTCCTCTGCTATCTCCCGCAGCCCCGTCCATGTTCTCCCCATATCCACTTCTCCTTGGTTCCTCTGCTATCTCCCGCAGCCCCGTCCATGTTCTCCCCATATACACTTCTCCTTGGTTCCTCTGCTATCTCGCGCAGCCCCGTCCATGTTCTCCCCATATCCACTTCTCCTTGGTTCCTCTGCTATCTCCCGCAGCCCCGTCCATGTTCTCCCCATATCCACTTCTCCTTGGTTCCTCTGCTATCTCTCGCAGCCCCGTCCATGTTCTCCCCATATAAACTTCTCCTTGGTTCCTATGCTATCTCCGGCAGCCCCGTCCATGTTCTCCCCGTGTCTACTTCTTCATGGTTCCGCTGTCGAGGTGAGAGCTTCATATCGAGTTATGTATCCCTCAGAGTCAGTGTGTCAGCTTCGGCATGTACTTGTGTCAGGATTACTTCCTCTAGTTCTCAACCTTTTTCGGCCCCTTTACCATATGTTCAGAACGTTATTCCCCCCCCCCCCTTCGAATTTCCCCCCTATAAATCCCCCCCACCCTTACACAGTATACATAAAAATGGAAGCTAAATTAAATAACACATACTAGAACAAGCCTAGACATCTACATAAAACGTGATTTGCGGGTCTACTTACGTTATAAAACTAATTTCATTAGGGCGAGAAGTACAGAGCCCTAAAATTTAGAGGAATAACAGTATCAAGTAACTGGTTCTTGTATTAATACTATCTTGAAATAATCAAATTCCCCCCTGGGAGTGGGGGAGGAGGGGGGTGGGGAATTCCCCACCGGTTGAGAACCACTGCTCTAGATGCATTCCATTCAAGGTCATGAACAAGTTTGCCAGGACAGAGGTCTTAAAGCCTACTCTTTGCGAATTCCGACTGGCGTAGGATTGTTAATGCATACAACTTGCACACGGGAACTCCTGTTTTTCGCCCTTATCAGACACACCCCACTACCAGAGATTAGAGGGTTGTATTAGTTCTGATAAAAATGCCCAGCCCCATGCGGGGATTAAACCTGGAACCTTGTGAGCCCGACACGGTAAACTCTCATCCACGGCTGTCTCTGCCCTTCCCATGTTATTCATCTTCGATGCAGTTTCACATATACTACACCTAGCCCAGCTGAAGCGTTTGTTACTTCATGCTAAGTGGACAGAGTCTACATGTAGTTACTTGACCACCGGCATCCCCTGGAGTAATGCGTGCAGCTCGGAATAAACACATAAACACGGAGGAGTAACAGTCAGACCACAGAGTGGTCGATCCAGATATCAGACACAGATCGCGGAATAAGGATTGAGAAGACGGCAATATTGGACGCCAGCACAAAACGGGATCAATGGCTGGCAGTAAATCTTACATATGACCATGTCTCGACAAGGTTCCCGCTCTCCTGGTTTAATGGCGCTGTTCTCACTTATGATGCTAGCGGAGCGCACCGTTGCCAGGAAACAGGAATACATTACCGGCGGACATCTCACAAGCCGTGTTAGAACACAGGAGAGCATGGGGATGCCAGTCCAGGGTCGGACTACATTCATGTGGTGCATTCATTCATACAGTGACTGTTGTCAGCTAGACCACGTGTTCAAACCCGCTTCCATTCAACACTCACGGTGTCATTACTGCAGTATCATACATACAGTGACTTGTCAGCTAGACCATGCGTTCAACCCCGCCTCCATTCAACACTCACGGTGTCATTACTGCAGTATCATACATACAGTGACTTGTCAGCTAGACCACGTGTTCAACCCCGCCTCCATTCAACACTCACGGTGTCATTACTGCAGTATCATACATACAGTGACTTGTCAGCTAGACCACGTGTTCAACCCCGCCTCCATTCAACACTCACGGTGTCATTACTGCAGTATCATACATACAGTGACTTGTCAGCTAGACCATGCGTTCAACCCCGCCTCCATTCAACACTCACGGTGTCATTACTGTAGTATCATACAGGTCACACAGTGCAGGCAGTGGAGACGAAGGGTTTGGTATTAGTATTGTTAAATGTGTATTTGAGAGAGGGGGCGAGAGAGAGAGAGAGAGAGAGAGAGAGAGAGAGAGAGAGAGAGAGAGAGAGAGAGAGAGAGAGAGAGAGAGAGAGAGAGAGAGAGAGAGAGAGAGAGAGAGAGAGAGAGAGAGAGAGAAGGTAAAGGGCTGGACTAAAGGCTTCTGATTGACTCAAGCTGTAGTTGCTAGCATACTAAAGAGAGAATTAGACAGAGGGTAATGAAAGTAGCGCATCATAAACAGCTTTAAGAAATCCTCAAACGGCGTTCTTTGGCCACATATTGAGAAGAGAGGCATTGGCAAACACCGTGGCGACTGGAAAGATCAGTCGGAGAAGAAGCAGAGACAGAGATACGATGCTGGACAGACCGAAGCGGGCTGGGGGAATATCAACAGAGTTTATCCGGAGCACCAGATACTGAGATCTGTGGATGGACATGAAAGCCTCCACCAGTTGGCAGCGCACGTGATGATGATAACAAACAACAAAACACGGAGGTCCTCATCATGGAACAGAGATCAAAGCCAGAAGACTGATTGTTTTCCTGCACAAATTAGTGGCATCACGCCGCACAGCCAGTGGAATCATCTTAAAGAAACTCTCATCTATCAATCATGTGCCATCTTCACAATGAAGGCTGGCTGCAGTGAATTTCCAACATGTTCTCGCTGGCTCTGCTTGTCTACTCTGACAAAAGTGTTGTTCGTCCATCACTTGATGTTATCTTCCCACCTGTATCGTTGTCTATCTGTGTGTGAGTGTGTGTGTTCTAATCTGTGGAGGACCTAAAGCCCTTGTGTTCCTCCGGCCCTAAGCCCTGGTGGCAGTTGTATGAGTTTTTGTGTGGGAGTGTGTGTGAGTGTGGGAGTGTGTGTGAGTGTGTAGGGGAGTGTGTTGTGTTTTCATGCAGCCAATCATGTAGGTAGTGAATAGTTTCCGCAGAGATCTGAGTAAAGATGCAGCCCCTGATTGTGTGGGTTTTACCTTCGTGGCTTGCCAACAGTTTGGTGCACGTGTTCCACGCGGTACAACCAGGTTGAACAGAGCACAGCAGACGTGCGAGATGCATGCCACAACTCGTGTACATACATTGTTGCGAGGTTGCATGTGTGCTTGTATTGGTTGGTTGGGTTGTAGGCTGAGTGGGTGGTTGGTTGCTGGGTTGGCTGGACTGCCTAGTTAGCTGGTTGGGAATCTCTAAAGTCTATAAAACGAAGAGTCTCTAAAGTCTATAAAACAGTATCTAAATCCTCTAAAACAGTCTCAAAATCCTCTAAAACATCGTCTCTAAATCCTCTAAAACACCCAGTCTCTAAATCCCCTAAAACACCGAATCTCTAAATCATCTAAAACACAGTCTCTAAATCCTCTACGACACCGAGTCTCTAAATCCTTTAAAACACCCAGTCTCTAATTCCTCTACAACACCCAGTCTCTAAATCCCCTAAAACACCGAGCTTATCTGTTTAAAGTCCGAAGCACTGGCTTTTAGTTTGTCAGAGCCCAGAACAGGGTTTGCGTCTGTCGGAGCGAGATTGGTGTAAAGACTTTCTCCCTACCCGTACAACAGTACATCTCCCTGCCCGTACAACAGTACAATCTCCAGTTGCTGAGCTCTAATGTTCCTATCGCAGCTCAGAAACCAGCGGAGTGTACCAGTACTGCCCTTCTATGACGAGGCATGTAAGGGTGTAGCCGGGTCACATACAGACAGGCTGGGGTTAGGCCGTTGTTGGTCATGTGTCCTACGCGTGCTGTATCTATTCCATTGTCAAGTGACACCAGCAATGTCCAGAGAGAAGACAATACGTGTGTCTATCGTGTGACGGTCTGTTACATCATGTCATGCAGGCGACTACTGAACAGGTGAGAAAGATAGAGAGTGTGTGGGTGCCTTAGAGCAGCTGCAGACCAGCGGTCTAGAACACCAAACTTGTATACTCCCTGGAGATTGTGATTCAGGAGACTAGGCCTGGAGCCGGCTCACCCAAAACTACAGCCATTGTACTTGAGCGGACGGGAGAGAAAGGGTGGGGTTATTGGTTTACACAAGAGACATTGTGACACTCGGTACACCAATGTCAGATTACATGGGTGCTAACTGGCAAACCTTTGATCGCACTAGGGATATAACATATCTAACACGTCCATGCAATCCACGTGTAGCACTAGTTCTAGTGTGTATGTTATGTTCCTGAAGTGTGCGCATTGGTGCCTCACTGTATGCCGTGTTGCTACACACAAGTCATGCATTGACCACATGCATAAATGAAGATATGTCCATGTGAAAACTGTCCCATAACAGCGTCATTGATTGTAGGCCAGCTGCCCTCTCATATGAACTGGAAACAATTAGGTATATTTTGCTCCTCCGAAAAGAAGAGACTTACTAAACACAGACACAATGCACATTTACATACCTTAAAAGTTAAGAAAATTCACACAGGTGAACAACAACGTGTGACTTATTCAAAAACACCAGAAGCATTCAATAAATATATAAAATGAAATAATAAAATAACAAATAAGTACAATAGGACAACACAGAACGGCCGACGTTTCGATTCTAAGAATCTTTGTCAAGGACAGGACAATGCAAATGGATAAAACAACGAAAAACAAAACTACACAATAACACAACTATTAGCAAATATGGCGGTTGTGTCGGTTGAGAAGGCACTCTTTGGCTACAGAGTTTAAGTATGGTAAGGTTGCCAGAGGGCCAGATTTTAAAAAAAAAATTGCGAACGGTCCGATATGAATATAGACAGTTGGGTATGAGTGCATAGGGGGAGGACAGCATAGTTATAAACAGTGTAAACAGTTGTATATGTATAGGCGGAGGCGTGTGAACAGTTAGATATGAATGTATGGAGGGAAGATGGCACAGTTATACAGTAGCGTCCACAACGGTATTAATACCTGCTGGATGGACGCATCCCACAGAGTTTATTAATTGGCTTTCGATGTTTAGCCTGATGGAACTGTTGGAGAAGCAAGGTTTCAATGCAGTGACACATACATCGTCGACCCCATTATGGTTGGAAGAATTAAAATGGTTGGGGACAGGTTTGTCAGCACCCTAGTTAATATCTCTGAGGTGTTCCCTAAAACGGTCGGCAAGGCGTCTACCAATTTGATCAATGTATTTCATGTCACACTGTTTGCAGATGACGACATATATCAGATTGCGGGATGTGCAAGTGAAAGAGTCTTTCAGGAAGAAGGTTCCTAGGGGGAATGCAATCGCCGGTGTCTGAAAAACGTAAGAGCATGTCATACAGTTCTTACGGTGGCATTTGATTGTGCCCACAGATGACGTATCTGAAGTATCTGTGGGGAGGTAACTATGCACAAGGTGGTCTCTGAGGCTCTGGTTTCGGCGGAAAATTACCCTAGAGCCATTAGAGAATACCTCACGAGTGGCCGGATCGGATTCCAGGATAGACCATTGCCGGTGAAAAATGTGCTTGATGGCATAGGCATGTAGATGGAAGGTGAGGATAAGCTTGGGTTCATTGTTGGGAGGTCGCGTTTGTTGGACAAGGGATATTTCACGCGAGACTTGGGTTATACGACAGAACGCTGTGGACAAGATGTTCTCTGGGTAGGCCCGTCTGCGGAAAAAGTCAAGCATTTCATGGGCTTTCTCGAAGAAGTCATCATCATCCTGACAGATGCGACGAAGACGGGGTAGCTGGGAATATGGGATGGAATCTTTGCAGCTATGGGATTAGCTGTATAGGAGGAAACCGTGAGCATCCGTAGGTTTGTAGTACACGGAGGTTGTGAGGCCTGTAGGATTTATTTTAATAGTGGTGTCAAGGAAATTGACAGAGGCGGTGGAAATTTCTGTGGTGAATTTTATTTCTATAGCCGAGTGATTCCGCATGCATACAAGTTGCCGTAGGTTAGCTGCACTCACGACACGCATCCATGAATACCACAGCAGAGATAGGCGGGTATTAGAACGAGAAGGAAAGGGAGAGCAAGATAGGAGCGAGAGTAAGAGAGAGAGAGAGAGGGGGGGGGGGGAGAGAGAGAGGACAGACAGACATAGAAAGAATAAGAAAAACAGAGAAGGAAGAGAGGGTAAAATACAGAAGGAACCATATAAACAGGTATTCAAAAATGCACTACAGAAGTGAAAATACAAAAAACACATATAGTGGTGCAAAATAAGAACGAAAGAAAGAAAAGAAAGAAAGAAAGAAAGAAAGAAAGAAAGAAAGAAAGAAAGAAAGAAAGAAAGAAAGAAAGAAAGAAAGAAAGAAAGAAAGAAAGAAAGAAAGAAAGAAAGAGTACACTAACAGCAGCACAGAATGAAGCTACTATTGTGTAGATGGCCTCTATCTGCCATGTTTGTAGAGAAGCCACTATTGTGTAGATGGCCTCTATCTGCCATGTATGTAGAGAAGCCACTATTGTGTAGATGGCCTCTATCTGCCATGTTTGTAGAGAAGCCACTATTGTGTAGATGGCCTCTATCTGCCATATTTGTAGAGAAGCCACTATTGTGTAGATGGCCTCTATCTGCCATGTTTATAGAGAAGCCACTATTGTGTAGATGGCCTCTATCTGCCATGTTTGTAGAGAAGCCACTATTGTGTAGATGGCCTCTATCTGCCATGTTTGTAGAGAAGCCACTATTGTGTAGATGGCCTCTATCTGCCATGTTTATAGAGAAGCCACTATTGTGTAGATGGCCTCTATCTGCCATGTTTGTAGGGAAGCCACTATTGTGTAGATGGCCTCTATCTGCCATGTTTATAGAGAAGCCACTACTGTGTAGATGGCCTCTATTTGCCATGTTTGTAGAGAAGCCACTACTGTGTAGATAGCCTCTATCTGCCATGTTTGTAGAGAAGCCACTATTGTGTAGATGGCCTCTATCTGCCATGTTTGTAGAGAAGCCACTATTGTGTAGATGGCCTCTATCCACCATGTTTATAGAGAAGCCACTACTGTGTAGATGGCCTCTATCTGCCATGTTTGTAGAGAAGCCACTATTGTGTAGATGGCCTCTATCCACCATGTTTATAGAGAAGCCACTATTGTGTAGATGGCCTCTATCTGCCATGTTTGTAGAGAAGCCACTATTGTGTAGATAGCCTCTATCCGCCATGTTTGTAGAGAAGCCACTATTGTGTAGATGGCCTCAATCCGCCATGTTTATAGAGACACCACTATTGTATAGATGGCCTCTATCTACCATGTATGCAGAGAAGCCACCGTCGGCAAAGCATGTCAGTGTGAGGCAGGCGGACAGCGCCAGTACAAGGCCCCTGTACTGGTGGGTATTCACACGTTAACGAGGGGACAGACAGACAGACAACGCCCCACCTGATGTCAATGGCAAACGTGCTGATGCTATTTAGCGTCTCCCGGTTAGGGAGGTTGATGCTGGCTGGTTGGCTGGCAGGCCTCAGGCTGCTACATTCCTGCTGACTCTGTCACACAACGCTTCATCTCTTCTCTATAACCACGGCAAGACAGGCAGACAATGCTCCATCTCTTCTCTATAACCACGGCAGACAGACAGACAACGCTCCATCTTTTCTCTATAACCACGGCAGACAGACAGACAATGCTCCATCTCTTCTCTATAACCACGGCAGACAGACAGACAACGCTCCATCTTTTCTCTATAACCATGGCAGACAGACAGACAATGCTCCATCTCTTCTCTATAACCACGGCAGACAGACAGACAACGCTTCATCTCTTCTCTATAACCACGGCAAGACAGGCAGACAATGCTCCATCTCTTCTCTATAACCACGGCAGACAGACAGACAATGCTCCATCTCTTCTCTATAACCACGGCAAGACAGGCAGACAATGCTCCATCTCTTCTCTATAACCACGGCAGACAGACAGACAATGCTCCATCTCTTCTCTATAACCACGGCAGACAGACAGACAATGCTCCATCTCTTCTCTATAACCACGGCAGACAGACAGACAATGCTCCATCTCTTCTCTATAACCACGGCAGACAGACAGACAATGCTTCATCTCTTCTCTATAACCACGGCAAGACAGACAGACAATGCTTCATCTCTTCTCTATAACCAAGGCAGACAGACAGACAATGCTTCATCTCTTCTCTATAACCATGGCAGACAGACAGACAATGCTCCATCTCTTCTCTATAACCATGGCAGGCAGACAGACAATGCTTCATCTCTTCTCTATAACCACGGCAAGACAGACAGACAATGCTTCTTCTCTTCTCTATAACCATGGCAGACAGACAGACAATGCTTCATCTCTTCTCTATAACCACGGCAAGACAGACAGACAATGCTTCATCTCTTCTCTATAACCACGGCAGACAGACAGACAATGCTTCATCTCTTCTCTATAACCACGGCAGACAGACAGACAATGCTCCATCTCTTCTCTATAACCATGGCAGACAGACAGACAATGCTTCATCTCTTCTCTATAACCATGGCAGACAGACAGACAATGCTCCATCTCTTCTCTATAACCATGGCAGACAGACAGACAATGCTTCATCTCTTCTCTATAGCCACGAGACAGACAAACAATGCTTCATCTCTTCTCTATAACCACGGCAAGACAGACAGACAATGTTTCATCTCTTCTCTATAACCACGGCAAGACAGACAGACAATGCTTCATCTCTTCTCTATAACCATGGCAGACAGACAGACAATGCTTCATCTCTTCTCTATAACCACGGCAAGACAGACAGACAATGCTTCATCTCTTCTCTATAACCACGGCAAGACAGACAGACAATGCTTCATCTCTTCTCTATAACCACGGCAAGACAGACAGACAATGCTTCATCTCTTCTCTATAACCATGGCAGACAGACAGACAATGCTCCATCTCTTCTCTATAACCACGGCAAGACAGACAGACAATGCTTCATCTCTTCTCTATAACCATGGCAGACAGGCAGACAATGCTTCATCTCTTCTCTATAACCACGGCAGACAGACAGACAATGCTCCATCTCTTCTCTATAACCATGGCAGACAGACAGACAATGCTCCATCTCTTCTCTATAACCATGGCAGACAGACAGACAATGCTTCATCTCTTCTCTATAACCACGGCAGGCAGACAATGCTCCATCTCTTCTCTATAACCACGTCAAGACAGACAGACAATGCTCCATCTCTTCTCTATAACCACGGCAAGACAGACAGACAATGCTCCATCTCTTCTCTATAACCACGGCAAGACAGACAGACAATGCTCCATCTCTTCTCTATAACCACGGCAAGACAGACAGACAATGCTCCATCTCTTCTCTATAACCACGGCAAGACAGACAGACAATGCTCCATCTCTTCTCTATAACCACGGCAAGACAGACAGACAATGCTCCATCTCTTCTCTATAACCATGGCAGACAGACAGACAATGCTCCATCTCTTCTCTATAACCACGGCAAGACAGACAGACAATGCTCCATCTCTTCTCTATAACCACGGCAAGACAGACAGACAATGCTCCATCTCTTCTCTATAACCACGGCAGACAGACAGACAATGTTTCATCTCTTCTCTATAGCCACGAGACAGACAAACAATGCTTCATCTCTTCTCTATAACCACGACACATAGGCAGATAGACCCCCTCTGCTGTGTGTCCACCGTGACGAGGTAGAGGGGCTTGTGCGTCCCAATGACCCCAAGAGCTATGCCGACAGTAGCACAGCTACTGGTAGGGCCACCCATGTCGGAGAGGTCAAGGGAGAGGGACCAGACGAAGAGACACACAAACCTGCTGCCTTGTAGGTAGACTGGGGACAGTCAAAGGCTAGGGAAAGCATCCCGAATAAATGCTAGTCGAAATCGGATGTACTGAGCCACAGGCTTGACAAAGCAGTGCAACGTAAAACCTGCTGCCTTGTAGGTAGACTGGGGACAGTCAAAGGCTAGGGAAAGCATCCCAAATAAATGCTTGTCGAAATCGGATGTACTGAGCCACAGGCTTGACAAAGCAGTGCAACGTAAAACCTGCTGCCTTGTAGGTAGACTGGGGACAGTCAAAGGCTAGGGAAAGCATCCCGAATAAATGCTTGTCGAAATCGGATGTACTGAGCCACAGGCTTGACAAAGCAGTGCAACGTAACTTAATTCATGATGTCACAAATCAAAATTAATCGTTATGGTGCTAATCCCGTGAAGTCCCATCAGGCGGCGATAGTGCCGGGCCCCCTGCCTCGAGGGGGTCCATCCATGACTACTGGTGGTCACCTTCCCCTGTGCTGTGGAGTCAAGGCACAGAGGAGTAGGTTAAGAGCTATTGACCAAATACCCCGGACACTCAACATACTACAGTGGAATGCCGAAGGAGTTTACAAGAAGAAAGACTCCCTAACACAACGTCTTCATAAAGATAGAATAGATGTGGCATGCATTCAAGAGACACACCTCAACGCCAATCACAAATTCTCAGTCAGAGGATATCAGGCCACACGTTTCGACCGCGAAGGACACAAAGGAGGAGTTCTAATACTTACACGAAATACAATACCTTGCAGCGAAGTATCTGTGATCTCTGACAACCAAACGGAAATTATAGGTGTTGATATAATGATAAAGGACGTGAAAATAAGAATCTACAATCTGTATAGCCCAGCAGATAAGGACCTTAAACTCTCAAACATGAAAATAACTGACACAAACGGCATTATTGTCGAAGACTTTAATAGCCGTTCAGAAAGATGGGGATACCCAGATACTGTCGTGTCCTCCTTTACAGTGTCGTCCCTGGAGTGAAGAGAGCCGACACCCACATTATAATATTTTTTTCCCTCTCAATATTCTGGAGAATCCACCAGCTTCCGTCCAACACACTCCATCAGCCTATGGACACCTTTTCCTATCACTCTCTCACTGTCGTACTATGCCCCCTTCTCATACTTCCCCAACGCAACATACTCAACAACTCTAGCCTCTAGAAATTAATAAAGATTAATTTATTAAAAGAAAAGTGTAACGTGTATGAGACGTGTATGCGAAGAAAATGTGTGACGTGTTCTCTAAAGTGTGTAGACTCTGTCTCTCAGACATCAACTCAGTCAGCTGATCACAGCAAAGATAGACCACAGCACGTTACGTCAGAACAAGTACGTCTCACCCGTTGCCGGAACCATCTTGCCGGATAATGCTTTGCCTCTGTAGACCTCTGGTAATCCAATTTCATGAACATCCGAAATAGACACCGGTGGTATTAAGAGTTAATCAGGGACCGGTTGCACTCTACACAATGTCCGTTCCTAATGTTCCTAAACAAACTGCACAAGTCTTTTGTAGTGTGTACGCAGTTAGTTAGTTAGTTAGTTAGTCGACAGATCATCCTCGTTGCACATCGAACCATTCAGTCCATAAGTGCTAATTACTAATGTTAATTGTTACTGTACTAACACTAGGTACTCTTAGCCGGTTCTCGGTTCGTTACTACTGTCTAATGCTGTGTGGTGCATCAATATGCATCACTCTCTTTGATGAATCAATTTCCTTCTAGCGTAAGTTATGTTTCTGTATGCAACTTTATTGACTCTTGAACTGGTGTTCTTCAGAATGGGTTTTTTAATTCTTTCCCAAAACTTGTAGAGTTTCCTTGGATCTGGTAGGGAACCTAGGATAGAAACAACACATCTGGTGATAGTACTAGTCACTGATCCCTTCGGCTGAGTGTAAGCCTATCACCTTGCTTAATGATCTTTAGCTAACTAGACTTAGTCATAGAGCAGATTAGCTACCCACCTAGAGTCGAATCAGGCGATGACAAAGAAAAAAAATCAGCAAACAGAATGCGGAACCCCGCCCACCAGGGACACCTACGGGAAGATCCCAATTATCCCTCATTACTCAATTCTCAACTAGTAAAGCTTATCAACACTTCACTAATCTATTCTTAACTAGCAGAGTTAATATCACTATTCTACTCTAACTAGTTTCCACTAACAGTGCTAATCATCACACTTTAGTTTAACAAGGCCACAGTCTATATTAATTAGAACTAATAGACTATATTGACTACCTTATGTAAAAACCGCCTCATTCCCGGGATGGCTACTACACTTTGCCATAACGGCACATGCTAGTTAATGTTAAATTAATCTAACACTGTAGAGCTCTCCCACAAACACGTCCATCATAATCCACGGTTCTTGGTCAACTCCCCCCTAGTTGATCCCAACTCGGGTTTATATGGCAAACTACCAAAGTTGGCCACGTGACGTTCTCCTTTATTCCCCCACACAGGTGGCACTGTGGCAGATCATCTCCTGTCAGGGATCCATCCTCCCTGGCTCCATGAATGTTAGATTTGTCATCACTGGTTGTGACATCCAAAACAATCTAGAGAGTTACTGTACAGTTCCAACAAAGAGTTTTTCCCAACACGCTGTCAATCTTCTCGATGTTCCGGAAACAAGACTTGACAGATGTACTGTTTCCTGTCTCTCGCTGCCAATTCCGGTTTGTCTCTGACTGTTGACAAACTGTCAAGCTTCTGTTCAGTGGTGACAATCCCAGCAGCCATTTCGCCTGATGTCCGGAACTATAACTGACAGACAGGGCTGTTCCATGTACTGAGCCGGGCAAGGCTATGTGATTCTAAATGTTTATAAACTGCCAACGCATTGTATCCCTTCCTTCTCACTCACCACCAAATGTGTTTATGGGCTGACACGATGTAACCTGTGCAGCTGTGTTTACTCTGTTAGTACGACTGTTGTGGCCTAGAAAAAATATACGCCAAGCAAACGTCGGTATTATTATCTGGTTAACTCATGGCGAGCTCGTGACATAGGCCCCCTCTTAAGAGAGTAGTCCATCTCACTCTTCTCCACCATGAGTTAAATCCAGATGATTCATTCCTCTTCTTCAGGAGCTGGGTGTCTTGACAAGAAATCCGCTCCAACATTTTCCTTCCCAGGAATGTACTCTACTGTGAAATTATACGGTTGAAGTAACAACGACCACCGCATCAAACGGGCGTTGAGCTTCTGAGAAGTAGCCAAGAACATCAGGGGCTGATGATCCGACTGGACCCGAAACTTAACTCCATACAAATATGGCTGAAATTTTTGCACTGCCCATACGAGGGACAAGCACTCTCTCTCGACGGTTGAATAATTCCTCTCCGCCTGTAGAAGTTTCTTACTTGCGTATGCTACAGGTTTCAAAACCGAAGCATCGTCTTTTCCTTCCTGTAACAAAGCGGCTCCAATTCCAATCGCACTCGCATCTGTTCTCAACACAAATGGTTTGGAAAGGTCAGGGAGCTGTAATACAGGTTTGCTGACCAAGGCCTCCTTTAACTGACTATAGGCATTCTCACATTCTGATGTCCAAATGATTTGATCCGGGAATCCCTTTTTCAAGGTTTCCGTCAACGGAGCTCCCAGTTCCGTGAAATGTGGGATAAATTTGTGGTAGAACCCACACAACGAGAGAAAAGATCGCACATCCTTCTTCGTTTTTGGCCTTGGTGCATTTCTGATTTTCTCCCGGTTCTTCTCTTCTGGGACAATGTGTCCTGGAGTGATGGTGTGACCTAGAAATTCCAGAGTCTGGTAACCAATCATGCACTTGGTTGGACGAGCAGTAAGCCCTGCTTCCTTGAGTCTATTAAACACTCTCTCCAAGGATTGTAAGTGGTCATCCAAGCTGTCACTGGAAATCAGAATATCATCCATGAATGAGATGATGGACGGATCCTGTAACGGATCTAGTAAAGTCCTCATCATGCGTGTAAACACACTAGGTGCATTGCTGAGTCCAAAGGGCATGACCTTGAATTCGTAGTGTCCACTGGGTGTACTGAAAGCTAACAGTGGTCGAATCTCCGGTTTGACTGGTATCTGATAATACCCCCGACTCAGATCCACCTTTGAAAAGTACCGAGCCTTATGGAGCCTAGCGAATAACTGGGTTGGATTCGGCAAAGGTTCCACCTGAAACTGTGTATGACTGTTCAGAAGTCGGTAATCTATACACAACCTGTGTTCTCCACTGGGTTTGCGTAACAAAACTACCCCCGCATTGTATGGGGATGTGGATGGTGCAATCACGTCATCCTCCAGCAGTTTTTGTATTTCCTCCTCCAAGGCCTTTTCTTTAGAGAATGGCACTGGGTAAACCTTTTGGCGAACAGGCTCCTGTGTGGTCAAAGTCATCTCGAACTCAACCAACCTCGTTCGTCCTGGTTTATCAGTCAGTATCTCCTTATGAGACTTGAGAACCTGGGTTATCCTTTCCCTCTCCTGGGAGGTCAGATCAGGGTTCACTTTCACATCCCTATAGGTTTCCTGGTGTACCAAGGGATATTCCCTGCCCTCGCTGGTTCCCACTTCCGTCTCCACTGCAACTGCCATTGCCATGAGGTGCGCTGCCTTGTCTCCGGGTCTCTCTTCGTATTTCCGCAAGAGATTGATATGGAAAATCTTCGACTTTCCCCGGATCCGGATCTGATAGTTGGTTCTGGATATCACCCTTTCCACGGGAAATGGTCCTTGCCAACCTATCTCCAGTTTGTTGTTTCCCGTTGGGAGTAGCAACAAGACTTTATCTCCTACCTCTAGAGATCTTTCTTTAGATCTACGGTTGTAGTAAGCCGCATGTCTTTTCCTGGCCTTTTTCAAGTTTTGATTTGCCAGAGTCCATCCCTTATGGAGTTTTTCTTTCAGTTCCTCCACGTATTGATAGGATGAGATCACTTCTTCTGACGTAACCTCTTCAGTCCAACTCCTCAACATGGCTTCCAACGGTCCTTTGATTGGACGACCAAACAGCAACGTAGCGGGTGGTAGTCCTGTTGAGCCATGAGGAACTTCCCGATAGGCAAAGAGTGCTGCTGGGATATATTCATCCCACCTATCAGGTTTTTCCTGCGCTAGTTTCCTGAGCATTGTCATCAACGTGCCGTTGAAACGCTCTACTTGTCCATTGGCTTGAGGGTGGTAAGGGCTGGTATGTATGTGGTTAGAGTGAAACACCCTAAATACCTCCTCCATGAGTTTTCCACAAAACTGAGATCCATTGTCCGTCAGAATTTGATCCGGAAAGCCTAATCTGGTAAAGGCCTCCATCAGTGCGTCCGCCACTCTTTTCGAGTCAATCGTGGTCATCGGTATAGTCTCACCCCACATTGTACAGCAATCCACCATTGTGAGTATATACATGTTCCTCTTCCTAGTCCTGGGAAGTGGACCCACGATATCGATCGCTACCTTCTCGAAAGGAGAGTTCATGATGGGCATCTCACCCAACACCACCGGTGCTGTCCAGTGTTTCGGTGCCACCCTCTGGCACTCAGGGCATGACTTCACATACCGACGCACATCATCTGTCATTCCCGGCCAATAGTAGTGGCAGGAAATCCGCTGCATGGTGGCGGCTATACCCATGTGTCCACTAAAGGAGATGGTATGCCCCATATGAAGAATCTGGGACCGGTGAGCTTTCGGGACGACCAACTGACCGTATAGGTTGTCTCCCCTTCCTGCTCTCCTGTAGAGTATCCTATTCTTCATGTAGTACTGCCCCCGTCCTGGTGGATCAGCACTTTTCTGCAGCTTTTTGTAGCAAGGACGTAAAGTATCATCCTCACTCTGGGCAGTTCGTAGCTCCCCCGGCATTGGGTTAGTCACAATTGCGTCTGCCTCTTCCGTTTTCGTCTGAGAGCGAGTCTGCATTGCTCCCATATGAATTGGCTCCCTGGGCATTCCCAGAAAGACATACCGGCAACCTAGGATGACTGGAAAAATGGGATCGGTCAATACAGCGGCCTTGATGGTGCCGGTGACGTACCTTGACCGAATCTCCACATTAGCAATGGGCAACTTCATGGTTACAGCACTCTTCTGTGCAGGCTGTATGTCCAATGTTTCACCTGTGAATTGTTCTGGATGTACCAGATCCGCAGAAATCACGGCCTCCCCGTCCAGTCCTGTGTCGTATAAACACTCCACTTGACGACCGTTAACCTCTACCAATTCCACTACAGGTGGTTTTTCCTGGTCTGGAGTCTCTTCCTCGGCCTCGACCTGTTCGGTGGGCTCCACCTTAGGTTTCCCGGGGCACACGACGAATTGAGTGTCTCCTGACTTTCCCCTGCAGTCAATAGCATTGTGCGTGTTTGACTGACATTGGTTGCACCATTTCCCTGTCCTAGATTTTCTATTGTCGGACTTGAATGAGCTCTCCTGGTGGCGAGCTTCCTTGTTGACCTTGGCATTTTCCCTGACAACCTCCTTGGAAGTCACTTGACATGCTGCAAAGTGAGGGTTCTTAGCCTTCGATTTGCAGTCCCTCGTATTGTGAGAGGGTGACTTACAAATTGAACACCACTTCTCCGACCACGGTCGTTTAGGTGTAGAGCTTGAAGTGCTCTTGCTTCCCTCCTTCTTCTTCTCTGAACTATCCTCTGATTTTTGCACATAAGGTTCCCACTTTTTTGTTCCTGAGTTTTTGGCTTTCTTTTTATCATGTTTCTCTTGACTTTTGGAGTTGGTGGAAAGGTTTTCCCCTGCCTCCCCATGTACCTCGACGAACCGTTCTGCTAATTTAGTCACGAGGTCAATACGTTCTGCTCCTTGTTCTCCCAGGAACGTCCTGAGAGGTTTAGACATTTGCTTCTTCAGCTGGTCGACCACCATGAGCTCTTCCAGACTCTCATAGTCATGTGCGAACCCAGCCAAATCCATCCACTTATGGAGATAAGATTTAAGACGCAAACTGTAGGCGGCAAACAACTCTCCCGGTTCTCGTTTCGCTGCTCGAAATTTTTTCCGGTAGGTATGTGACGTAACCTCGAATCGTTTCAGCAGAGCCGTCTTTAACTCGTCATAATTGTTCTCATGTCCTGGTGGCAGGCGAGTATAAACCTCGTATCCGGTCCCGCGTAATCCCTGGGATAGCTTAAGATTCCATTTGTTACGCTCCAGACCCATAGCAACTGACATAGCCTCGAAGCGTTGAAGGTATTGGTCAATCTTCTCTTTGTCCTCCTCGTAGACCGCTAAAGGAAACTTCATGGCATGGTACCCATGTCCACCTACTGGTGTTGAGCCTGGGATGGAGGAACCTCCAACTGCTCTCTCAGTTTCTCCATTAGATTGACTCTTGAGCTCGAGTTCCCTCATCCGGTACTCGTGCTCCCTTTTCTGTGCTTCCTGTTCAGCTTCTAATTTCCTAGCTGCTTGCTCAGCTTCAAATTTCCTAGCTGCTTGCTCAGCTTCCCATTTCTTAGCTGATTGCCCAGCTTCCAATTCCATCCTTCTCAATTCCAGCTCGGCCTTTCGATCTTCCCTTTCTGCTTGACGATACTCTCTCTCCACTTCCTGTATGTAATCCGTTAGAGCAGACCCCGACAGTCCCATGTCTTCCCCCTTTGCCCTTAATTCTAACGTGGTAAGTTTAGGGGTGGCCATTATACAGAGAGGTAAGCTAGCAGGTCTAGTACAATATAACTGCAAATTACTATACAGATATATGAACAAGTACTATAAATCTAGATATACCACACACAGCACATTCACTCAGTGACAAGAGTAGAATCAGGACCACAGACCTATGCAGACGTGTGAAGTGTGAACAGGTAAGATATTTGTCCTAACCCCTATCCACATTCACTCTAGCTGGATTCTCCAAAATGATATCTCCGTTTTGTAACTAAGGATCCCGTGTTAAAGGACCCCGTTGTCAGAAGATCCCACTGTCAAAGGTTCCTGCTTGCAGGAGATCTCGCTGTCCAAGGATTCCGTTTATTAGAGATCCCGCTGTCCAAAGATCCCATTTACGAGAGATCCCGCTGTCCTAAGATCCCGTTATCGAGCCCCCAATAATGTCGTGTCCTCCTTTACAGTGTCGTCCCTGGAGTGAAGAGAGCCGACACCCACATTATAATATTTTTTTCCCTCTCAATATTCTGGAGAATCCACCAGCTTCCGTCCAACACACTCCATCAGCCTATGGACACATTTTCCTATCACTCTCTCACTGTCGTACTATGCCCCCTTCTCATACTTCCCCAACGCAACATACTCAACAACTCTAGCCTCTAGAAATTAATAAAGATTAATTTATTAAAAGAAAAGTGTAACGTGTATGAGACGTGTATGCGAAGAAAATGTGTGACGTGTTCTCTAAAGTGTGTAGACTCTGTCTCTCAGACATCAACTCAGTCAGCTGATCACAGCAAAGATAGACCACAGCACGTTACGTCAGAACAAGTACGTCTCACCCGTTGCCGGAACCATCTTGCCGGATAATGCTTTGCCTCTGTAGACCTCTGGTAATCCAATTTCATGAACATCCGAAATAGACACCGGTGGTATTAAGAGTTAATCAGGGACCGGTTGCACTCTACACAATGTCCGTTCCTAATGTTCCTAAACAAACTGCACAAGTCTTTTGTAGTGTGTACGCAGTTAGTTAGTTAGTTAGTCGACAGATCATCCTCGTTGCACATCGAACCATTCAGTCCATAAGTGCTAATTACTAATGTTAATTGTTACTGTACTAACACTAGGTACTCTTAGCCGGTTCTCGGTTCGTTACTACTGTCTAATGCTGTGTGGTGCATCAATATGCATCACTCTCTTTGATGAATCAATTTCCTTCTAGCGTAAGTTATGTTTCTGTATGCAACTTTATTGACTCTTGAACTGGTGTTCTTCAGAATGGGTTTTTTAATTCTTTCCCAAAACTTGTAGAGTTTCCTTGGATCTGGTAGGGAACCTAGGATAGAAACAACACATCTGGTGATAGTACTAGTCACTGATCCCTTCGGCTGAGTGTAAGCCTATCACCTTGCTTAATGATCTTTAGCTAACTAGACTTAGTCATAGAGCAGATTAGCTACCCACCTAGAGTCGAATCAGGCGATGACAAAGAAAAAAAATCAGCAAACAGAATGCGGAACCCCGCCCACCAGGGACACCTACGGGAAGATCCCAATTATCCCTCATTACTCAATTCTCAACTAGTAAAGCTTATCAACACTTCACTAATCTATTCTTAACTAGCAGAGTTAATATCACTATTCTACTCTAACTAGTTTCCACTAACAGTGCTAATCATCACACTTTAGTTTAACAAGGCCACAGTCTATATTAATTAGAACTAATAGACTATATTGACTACCTTATGTAAAAACCGCCTCATTCCCGGGATGGCTACTACACTTTGCCATAACGGCACATGCTAGTTAATGTTAAATTAATCTAACACTGTAGAGCTCTCCCACAAACACGTCCATCATAATCCACGGTTCTTGGTCAACTCCCCCCTAGTTGATCCCAACTCGGGTTTATATGGCAAACTACCAAAGTTGGCCACGTGACGTTCTCCTTTATGCCCCCACACAGGTGGCACAGTGGCAGATCATCTCCTGTCAGGGATCCATCCTCCCTGGCTCCATGAATGTTAGATTTGTCATCACTGGTTGTGACATCCAAAACAATCTAGAGAGTTACTGTACAGTTCCAACAAAGAGTTTTTCCCAACACGCTGTCAATCTTCTCGATGTTCCGGAAACAAGACTTGACAGATGTACTGTTTCCTGTCTCTCGCTGCCAATTCCGGTTTGTCTCTGACTGTTGACAAACTGTCAAGCTTCTGTTCAGTGGTGACAATCCCAGCAGCCATTTCGCCTGATGTCCGGAACTATAACTGACAGACAGGGCTGTTCCATGTACTGAGCCGGGCAAGGCTATGTGATTCTAAATGTTTATAAACTGCCAACGCATTGTATCCCTTCCTTCTCACTCACCACCAAATGTGTTTATGGGCTGACACGATGTAACCTGTGCAGCTGTGTTTACTCTGTTAGTACGACTGTTGTGGCCTAGAAAAAATATACGCCAAGCAAACGTCGGTATTATTATCTGGTTAACTCATGGCGAGCTCGTGACAGATACTGACAAAAGAGGAGAAGAATTGGAGGACTGGGAAATAGACTCAAATCTCCATCTACTCAACAAAGCGGATGACACACCGAGCTTCTACTCCAGAAGATGGCTTACCACTTCTACTCCAGACTTAGCTTTCTGCACAGGAGACATCCTCCACAAAATTGATCGCCATGTGCTGGACCAATTAGCAGGTAGTGACCACAGACCAATCAAGCTTGTAATGAATATGGAGTATGTTCCACAGGAGCAAAAGCCCTTGCCCCGCTGGAATTACAAACGAGCAGATTGGGACAGATTTGCCATACTAACAGACAAATATTGTGAAAACATAAATACACGATATGGCAACATAAAGCAAATGGTGGAAAGTCTAAACAGAGATATAATACAGGCAGCCACGGAGTCCATTCCAAGAGGAGCGAGGAAAAATTACAAACCATACTGGACTGAAGAACTACAAAGTTTGGAGGACAAAGTTGAAGATGCCAGGAAGACAGCAGACAGAGAACAAACAATTGAAGCGAACATCTCTCTCAAAGCCATCTCAGCAAAATATAAAAGAACAGTAAATCAAACAACAAGAGATTGTTGGAGGGAAAAAACAGAAAACCTGAATTTTGACAGGGATGGAAACAAACTATGGAAACTAGTGAAAGCCATGAACAATGAAGGACCTAGCAACAAACAAATAACAATTAAACAAGGAAATGCCTTGCTTACAGGAAAAAAGGCTGCAAATGCACTAATGGAACACTATGCAAATGCAAACCACATTGATATTACAACCGAACAGAAGAAAGCAATCAAAGATAAACAGATACATCATACAAATACAGAGACAGCAGCAGAATATATGATGGCAAATCTAACAATGGAAGAAATGGAACAGGCAATGAATACCCTAAAAAAGAAGAAATCACCAGGAAAGGATGGAATCACAAATGAAATGCTAATAGGACTAGGCACTAAGGCAAAAAAGAAACTACTAGCAGTCCTAAATTACAGCTGGAAGAGGGGAATAGTCCCACAGGCATGGAAAGAAGCTATACTAATACCAATCCCAAAGAAAGGAAAAGACCTGGAAGAACCAAATGGCTATCGACCTATCAGTCTACTTAGCTGTGTAGGAAAATTAATGGAACGCATTATCAATGGCAGGCTAACATGGCATCTGGAAGAAAACAAACTCTTAACACCACACCAAGCAGGATTCAGAAAGTACAGATCCACTGAAGATCAAATAACCTATATAGCTCAGGAAATAGAGGATGCCTTCCAAGAGAAAAAGCACACACTAGCAGTCTGGATAGATTTAGAAAAAGCATTTGATAAAGTATGGAAGGAAGGACTGAAAGTAAAACTGCAAAACATGCATGTTTGTGGAAAAATGTATAAATGGATCAGCCACTACCTTGAGAACAGAACTGCCAGGACAAAAGTACAAGGACAAACCAGCAAAATGATGCTGTTGGAGCAAGGTGTCCCCCAAGGAGGAGTTCTTTCACCAACATTATTCCTAGCATATATAAACGACATCACAGAAAATTTTCCAGCCAGAGTACACACATCATCCTTTGCAGATGACCTAGCCATATGGACAGCTGAAGAATATATTAGTACAGCTAACAGCAGAATACAGCAAGCCTTATTAGCACTAGAGGACTGGTCAAAATCATGGCCAGTGAAGATAAGTGAGGAGAAAACAACATGCACAGTGTTCTCCCTCTCAAATAAAACTCAACAACCTAAGCTGGTATTGAATGGAAAAATATTGCGCCATGAAGAAAATCCAAACTATCTCGGAGTCACCTTTGATCGTCGCCTGACATGGAAAACACAGGTTGAGAAAAATCGAACAAGAGCAAGGCAAAGAATGGCAATCATGAAAAAGCTTGCTGGTACAATGTGGGGAGCAGATGAGACAGTTCTCAAGAAGTTATATACTGGACGGGTGAGGCCAGTACTGGAATATGGCATTGCAGCTTGGGCAACAGCAGCTAAGTCAAACTTTAACAAAATAAGTAGAGTCCAAAATCAAGGAATGCGAATCATAACTGGAAGCCTGAAGACAACGCCTATTAATGAACTTGAAAAGATCACTTGTTTACAACCAATGCAGGATAGAAGAGATAGCAGAGCCCAGCAACAAGCAGAAAAATTTAGAAGATTGACAGACCACCCTATGTATAAAAGGTTTAGTGGTTTTGGAAAGGGACGACTGAAGCGTAGCAACTTTGTAGAAACTGCAAAACGAAAAATTAGGGCAGATCCCATTCTTAACATATCAACAGTCAAACCTATTTACAATGCAGACAAGTTCCCAGCTTGGAGACAGCAGCAACTGCCTGAGATGATAGAAAACATTCCTGGTATTGAGAAAAAGAACATTCAGCATGAAACCGAAAGAAGAGAAATAACCCTAAACTACATAAAAGAACATTACCCAAGCAGCAATTGGACCCATGCATATACAGATGGATCAGCCAAAAATTCAATAGAGAATGGAGGAGGGGGAATTCTCCTAAATTTAAAAAATGGAGTGAAAAAAACACATTCAGTGGCAACTGGAAAGTTTTCAAGTAACTTCAAAGCGGAGGTAGAGGCTCTGAAAACTGCAGCAGAAATGCTCTTGATGGAGGAAAATAAAGAGAAGCAAATAGCTATCTTCACAGATGCAAAGTCAGCTGTCTCAATACTGAAGAGCAATAACAGCACAGAAATAGCTGACCTAAGAGCAGCACTCCATGGTCTATGCCAGAAATCCAAAAAAGTTGTAATACAGTGGATCCCATCACATTGCAGTATGCCTGGAAATGAAGAGGCTGACAGACTGGCAAAAGAGGGCGGACGACTACCACAGCCTGACATAGACATAACCTATAACGAGGCAAAGAGGTTGATAAAAAGCACCTATAGAACCAAATGGGAATCAGAGCATCCAGGACACCAGAAGGATGATGCATATTACAAACTCGACAGAAGAGAACAAGTAGCAATCTTCAGACTCCGCACAGGACATAACAGGCTGAAATACCACTTGTTCAATAAACTAAAGATAGGAGATACCGATGAATGTAATTGTCGAACTGGAAAAATGACAGCAAAACATTTGCTTCAGGATTGCCCAATATATGCAGAACAGAGAAAGATATTTTGGCCTACACCTGCTTCATTTGAGGACAAGCTCTATGGAGATATCAACAAGCTCAAGTTGAACGTAGCTTACTTTAACTACATACAGGTTGACATTTAAAGGTGTATGAAGAAGTATTCAGACTGCCACACTTCATACCACAGGTATGTCGGTTACAAAAGCCTCCCAGAGGCATGAAATGGAATATTGCTGGATAGGAGATCCATTACGTGGAAAGTCCGAACCAAAAGCTCACTGTGTGGGCTTTCAAAAAAGGTGGAAAAAGTGTCCTAGTGGCACGAAATGGAATATTGCTTGGATAGCAAATCCATTATGTGGAAAGTCCGAATCAAAAGCTCACTGTGTGGGCTTTCAAAAAAGGTGGAAAAGTGTCCTAGTGGCACGAAATGGAATATTGCTCGGATAGCAAATCCATTGTGCGGAAAGTCCGAATCGAAAGCTCACTGTGTGGATGTCATCTGCACACTGCATTCTTCTGGTTTCCGGTGGAACAGCCTATGGTGAACGGAAGGCCCAATATACGGAAGTGAGGCTAAGCAGCCATGTGCAGGACGTGACGATTCCTTGGGTGAGCCCAGTACCAGAGCGCTGTGTGTTGGCTCTGCAAGTATGGAAGCCTCCTTGGATGGCGGGGAATGCCCATGGTCTGCCCCTGCCTTCCCTTGAGGGCTGACCAGGATCTCTTAGGCTGTTCTATATGGGCCAGCTAGGATGGGAGATAACACCACAACAGTGAGAGTCAAACGTCCTAAGAAACCCCCGGGAAGGTTAACCCGGTCAACAAATGCCCGCAGAAGTCGGATGTGTCGGCCTAACGGCGCAAGAACGCAGCTCTGCTGTAAACAGGCACAACGCAATCACATCCGAAAAAAAACTCCGGATGAACGAAGAAGAAAGAAGGCAGATAGACAGGCACACGGTAAGAGTTGGACAATAAGTGACGGACAATAAGAGACGGGCAATAAGAGACGGGCAATAAGAGACGGACAATGACTCCATCACACAACGCTTCATCTCTTCTCTATAACCACGGCAGACAGACAGACAATGCTCCATCTCTTCTCTATAACCACAGCAGGCAGACAGACAATGCTTCATCTCTTCTCTATAACCACGGCAGACAGACAGACAATGCTTCATCTCTTCTCTATAACCACGGCAGACAGACAGACAATGCTCCATCTCTTCTCTATAACCACGGCAGGCAGACAGACAATGCTCCATCTCTTCTCTATAACCACGGCAGGCAGACAGACAATGCTCCATCTCTTCTCTATAACCATGGCAGACAGACAGACAATGCTCCATCTCTTCTCTATAACCATGGCAGACAGACAGACAATGCTTCATCTCTTCTCTATAACCACGGCAGACAGACAGACAATGCTCCATCTCTTCTCTATAACCACGGCAGGCAGACAGACAATGCTTCATCTCTTCTCTATAACCACGGCAGACAGACAGACAATGCTCCATCTCTTCTCTATAACCACGGCAGGCAGACAGACAATGCTTCATCTCTTCTCTATAACCACGGCAGACAGACAGACAATGCTCCATCTCTTCTCTATAACCATGGCAGACAGACAGACAATGCTCCATCTCTTCTCTATAACCATGGCAGACAGACAGACAATGCTTCATCTCTTCTCTATAACCATGGCAGACAGACAGACAATGCTTCATCTCTTCTCTATAACCATGGCAGACAGACAGACAATGCTCCATCTCTTCTCTATAACCATGGCAGACAGACAGACAATGCTTCATCTCTTCTCTATAACCACGACACATAGGCAGATAGACAGGCACACGGTAAGAGTTAGACAATAAGTGACGGACAATAAGAGACGGGCAATAAGAGACGGGCAATAAGAGACGGACAATGACTCCATCACACAACGCTTCATCTCTTCTCTATAACCACGGCAGACAGACAGACAATGCTCCATCTCTTCTCTATAACCACAGCAGGCAGACAGACAATGCTTCATCTCTTTTCTATAACCACGTCAGACAGGCAGACAATGCTTCATCTCTTCTCTATAGCCACGAGACAGACAAACAATGCTTCATCTCTTCTCTATAACCACGGCACATAGGCAGATAGACAGGCACACGGTAAGAGTTAGACAATAAGTGACGGACAATAAGAGACGGGCAATAAGAGACGGGCAATAAGAGACGGACAATGACTCCATCACACAACGCTTCATCTCTTCTCTATAACCACGGCAGACTGACAGACAATGCTCCATCTCTTCTCTATAACCACAGCAGGCAGACAGACAATGCTTCATCTCTTCTCTATAACCACGGCAGACAGACAGACAATGCTTCATCTCTTCTCTATAGCCACGAGACAGACAGACAATGCTCCATCTCTTCTCTATAACCACAGCAGGCAGGCAGACAATGCTTCATCTCTTCTCTATAACCACGGCAGACAGACAGACAATGCTTCATCTCTTCTCTATAGCCACGAGACAGACAGACAATGCTTCATCTCTTCTCTATAGCCACGAGACAGACAAACAATGCTTCATCTCTTCTCTATAACCACGACACATAGGCAGATAGACAGGCACACGGTAAGAGTTAGACAATAAGTGACGGACAATAAGAGACGGGCAAGAAGAGACGGACAATAAGAGACGGACAATAAGAGACATACAATAAGGAACGCAGGCAACATAAGAGTCACGTACACAAGAACAGACAACAGCCCTGACCTGACGCTCGCAGACAACAAAAGGTATGCTTGTACGGGGGGGGGGGGGGGGGGTCCCACAGACGGACGGAGGGACAGATAGATACGCAAGAAGACAGGTATACGGCAAGGGAGTGTGCAGGCAGACAGACAGATACAGACTTACAAATGCATAGACATAGAAAGATAGACAGACATGCAATCATCTAGGAAAGTGGTTCTCAACCGGTGGGGAATTTCCCCCCCCCCCAGGGGGGAATTTTAGGGTTTCCAGGGGGGGGGGGGAATAAGATTATTAAGGTTAATACAAGAACCCATTACTTGATATTGTTTTTCCCTTCATACTGTACAGTTCTGTATGTCTCATCCTTCTAAAATTCAATTTATAAAGTAAGTAGACCCACAAATCATGTTTTATGTGGACGTCTAGACTTGTTTTAGTATGTGCTATTAAATTTAGCTTCCATTATTACATATACTGTGTAGGGGCGGGGGCAGGATTTTTAGGCAGGAAATTCGAAAGGGGGGAATGACGTTCTGAAAATATGGTGAAGTGGGACACGGGCCAAATTTTTAGGTAGGAAATACGAAAAGGGGGGTGGGGTGGCGTTCTGAAAATATGGTGAAGGGGGGCACGGGCCAAAAAAGGTTGAGAACCACTGATCTAGGCAGACAGTCAAACAATAGGCACCTACCTATAGGACCACCTGGTGCAGTAAGACGTAGTAAGGAAAAGATGAAGAGGGAAACCAAGTCCATCCTGGCACACAAAGAGGCGAAAAGACAGCATGAGTCCAGAACAAGACTGACCACAAAGGACAATTACAGGGTCGATTGAAGCAGTCTGGGTCGAAAATAGATGATATGGAGCAGAGAAATGGACAGGCACAAGAGTCGCAAACAGGAGCAGCAGAGAGCAGAAATTGACAGTGAAGAAGATCAGAAACAACTGGAAACAGGAGAAGAAGAGAAGACTACACTCCACCGAGATCGAGACTAGAAGCAGCAAGATTCAACAGAGACAACAGACAGCAAATGTACCAGGACAAACCAAGGTGCAGGAGTAACTGGTGGAGACAACCTGAGGTCGAGAAGTGGAGAATCTATCCCTGAAAATAAAGGCACGATAAGAAGAAGCGAGAGCCTGTTATTACCAAACAGTAGAGGCGTGCGAAACTGGTCAGACATCTCAAGAAGGCAACAAAGAAGAAACCAAAACACATCATAAAGACCGATAAAAAGCCAGCTGAACACCTTCAAGATTGGACTGGATAGGAAGACCTACGGCTAACAAGGCCGATGTAAGAGTAAACAAACACAAACATGGCTGTCTGTTCGAGAGGCAACTATTCAAACAGAGACGACTTCCACACGCCAGACTCTCGCATACTCCCTCCTCCTCCAAATGCCTCCAACACCTTGCAGCTACCTGGCCCTCTTTTCCGAAACACGCGGTTATTGTGACCGTTTTCCTAGACCATTAACAGTGGATATATTGTGAGCCCAGTCTCTGTTTATCCCTACACACTTGTTCGTATCTCTCTCCCCACACATTCTGTGCATCCAATTCTTATTCTGATGAGTTGGTAATCATGTGTGCTGCCGCCAGTCATTTCTGATACTATGTTCCTCCATGCCATGATGCCAAACTGTCCAGTAACTTCCTCTCCATCTTTCGAGCTGTGACGACATACTCCAGCTTTCCCCTTCTCATGACATGCCCAAAGAACGTGGACTGTCTTATTCTGATGCGAGTAACCAGTTTTCTTTATGAGTTAATTTCTTTCAAGATATCTAGTACATCCACTACCCATACATGTTTGTGTCTCCAAACACATTCTAAACTTCCCTACACACAAATATTCCAGTATTTCCAACAAACATACCCATGTTTCATTCAATATTATCTGATCCCTGTACACACATTTCTATGACTATCTTCCCAACGTTTGTTCTCTCTCTCTCTCTCTCTCTCTCTCTCTCTCTCTCTCTCTCTCTCTCTCTCTCTCTCTCTCTCTCTGTCACTCTCTCCTCTCATATAGTTTTGATGTGCCGGTGAGACGCCTCTCATGAGACTTGAACCTCTGGTCTGTATGGCTGTCTAACCATTCTATCACGATAAAGCAGACACGGACAGAACATCAACTCCCGGCCTACCAGAGGTTGGCTGTCTGTCGAATATCGACATGAAGAAAGTTACCAGACTTTCCCCGTGAGAGCAGGCACGCGATCTCAGTAGCCCTGTCACTGTCAAAGGGAAGAGATGGGTACAGAGACACCAAGCAGGTGACCACAGAAGACTGTCAATGACAGTGAAAGAACAAATGAAATTTATTTTCAACAGGTTCAGAATTATACACGCAGCCCGTCTAACGTCCGTCCATGTCTGCCTTCAGTGAGATAATAAATTAGGGTTGCGGAATCCAGTGGTGTGTGTGGGACTGAGTGGTGTGGGACTGGGTGGTGTGGGCCTGGGTGGTGTGGGACTGGGTGGTGTAGGATTGAGTGGTGTGGGATTGAGTGGTGTGGGACTGGGTGGTGTGGGACTGGGTGGTGTGGGATTGAGTGGTGTGGTATTGAGGGGTGTTGGATTGAGTGGTGTGGGACTGAGTGGTGTGTGACTGGGTGGTGTGGGACTGTGTGGTGTGGGACTGTGTGGTGTGGGATTGAGGGGTGTTGGATTGAGTGGTGTGGGACTGAGTGGTGTGTGACTGGGTGGTGAGGGATTGAGTGGTGTGGGACTGGGTGGTGTTGGGTTGAGTGGTGTGGGACTGGGTGGTGTGGGATTTAGTGGTGTGGGACTGGGTGGTGTTGGATTGAGTGGTGTGGGACTTAGTGGTGTGGGACTGGGTGGTGTGGGACTGAATGGTGTGGGATTGAGTGGTGTGGAATTGAGTGGTGTGGGACTGGGTGGTGTTGGATTGAGTGGTGTTGGATTGAGTGGTGTGGGACTGAGTGGTGTGGGACTGGGTGGTGTTGGATTGAGTGGTGTGGGATTGGGTGGTGTGGG
Source organism: Cepaea hortensis (assembly GCA_963921405.1). Taxonomy (NCBI): domain Eukaryota; kingdom Metazoa; phylum Mollusca; class Gastropoda; order Stylommatophora; family Helicidae; genus Cepaea; species Cepaea hortensis. The sequence continues at coordinate 265,277,868 of OY992876.1, read as the reverse complement.
ACTGGGTGGTGTGGGATTGAGTGGTGTGGGACTGGGTGGTGTGGGATTAGGTGGTGTTAGACTGGGTGGTGTGGGATTGAGTGGTGTGGGATTGAGTGTGTGAGATTGAGGGGTGTTGGATTGAGTGGTGTTGGATTGAGTGGTGTGGGACTGGGTGGTGTGGGACTGAGTGGTATGGGACTGGGTGGTGTGGGATTGGGTGGTGTAGGACTAGGTGGTGTGGGATTGAGTGGTGTTGGATTGAGTGGTGTGGGATTGAGTGGTGTGGGATTGAGTGGTGTGGGACTGGGTGGTGTGTGTGGGACTGGGTGGTGTGTGTGGGACTGGGTGGTGTGGGATTGAGTGGTGTGGGACTGCGTGGTGTTGGATTGGGTGGTGTGGGACTGAGTGGTGTGGGTCTGAGTGGTGTGGAATTGAGTGGTGTGGGATTAAGTGGTATGGGACTGAGTGGTGTGAGATTGAGTGGTGTGAGATTGAGTGGTGTGGGTTTGAGTGGTGTGGGACTGGGTTGTGTGGGCCTGAGTGGTATGAGATTGAGTTGGTGCAGTAAGGAAACGTGTAATCTTGTGGCAGTTGTCTTCGATCACCTATATGTGTATTTGTCGAATGTGACAAATTAACTGCGCTAACATCCAGGTTACTCTGTAGCTGCACGCAATGTCATCAACCTTATCTAGACGCACTGGGAAGAGAGAAGACGTTCGGCTAGATAATCCTCCTGTTGTCTAGTGTGATCTTTCATGCCATCGGGCGTGTCACACAACAACCGTATCAGAAGATGTTACACAATGATTATATCAGAAGATGTCACACAATGATTATATCAGAAGATGTCACACAATGATTAATATCACAAGATGTAACACAGTGGCTATATCAGAAGATCGCACTTGTGACAAGACATGTTTACTCACGGCAGAGACGTGATAAGATGGGTCAACCCATGCCACAGACATGACAAGACATGTCTACCCACACCACATACGTGACAAGACATGTCTACCCACGACACAGACGTGACAAGACGTGTCTATCCACGTAATAAACGTGACAAGACGTGTCTACCCATGCCACATACGTGACAAGACGTGTATGCCCATGCCAAAACGTTCCCATGTGCTATGGCAGGAGCCTGGTTGAAATGTGGAAACCACATGGCATGCCATACCTCCACTTGCCACGTTCAACGTCCCCACACGCACGCACACGCACACACCTGTGTGTAAACAACGACACAATTAGCCCACGTGCAAGTGAGTACAGTCAGGTGATATCCCGTGGAACTTTGCTGTTAAGATGCAGCAAATTAGTCAGCTCGGGTACAGCATGTTCCGGACAAATGCTGGCCTGCCGTGTGGGTTGATGTGAGCTGCACCTTCAGGGATCAAGCACAATAGGATAGGTGTAGACAAGCAATAATATTTGTCCTGACTGACGCACGACTCAGGGTCTGGAAATATATATGTGTGTGTGTGTGTGTGTGTGTGTGTGTGTGTGCGTGCGTGCGTGCGTGCGTGCGTGCGTGCGTGCGTGTGTGTATGCCCTACCGGCTGCAGAAGTCTGGCTGACCACGTCATTTCAAAACATGTATTGTGTGTATGTGTGCGTGTGTGTGTGTTTGTGTGTGTGTGTGTGTGTGTGTGTGTGTGTGTGTGTGTGCGTGTATGTGTAAGAGAGAGACTGCCTTGAATATCGTCGCTGTGTATGTGTATTTTGGGGTTTATGATCTCTCTCTCTCTCTCTCTCTCTCTCTCTCTCTCTCTCTCTCTCTCTCTCTCTCTCTCTCTCTCTCTACTTCACGCAGGAGGGCGGACGCCTTTACTTTTCAAGACATTTCCTGGTACCTAGTTTAGGCTGGGCCGACCAGGTCAATTTTAAAGATTAGAATCCACCGCAATGTAGATCAAACCCCAGGACAATGGAACGAGAGTCGAGTGTCTAGTCACTACGTTACCGCGGTTCTTGGCAGGAGAGGGCACTAACCAATGCACCGCGCAGCCATCATTCTCATTTCTGGATAAATCCACTGTCCTCAACATTCTCAATCACCCCTCTGTAAAACTGCATTGCATTAACAGCCTGTTCCAGCAACTCCACGGCCACTCCACTCCAGACTGCCTGCAGAACGAGATCAATGACCGGTCATTTTCTGACTGACCGCTGACCACACTGCCCGGAAATGGTCATTAACGGGGAGAAAATGTGGCATGGGCCTTCTCAGACGTTACTGCCTTCCTGTTGGGCCAGTCTGTGACCCCGAGCCAGGACTAAGCGATGTGGCTATTTGGCTGGCCCCTGACCCAGTGAATCACCCACCACGCTGGATGCGGCTAGCTCGGTATAATTGAAGGCGATCTAAACGCCGCCACCACTCTAGCATCTCCAGGAAATCAGTCAAACGGCCATCGGTTACTCTCTTAGGCAATCAACTGTTATTGCACTCACTAACAGACTTGCACACGCACACTTTGGGGGAATACTTTACCGTCACTATACTATATCCAACATTGGAGGGTCACCGGTGCAATATAACGTAAATATACATGAAGATACAAATGGTCTCCTGATTGATTCCGATTCCGATTCCAATTCAAAAAAAAAAATGTCAAATTCGGTCTCGTCTAACCTGCTTCTTCAGCGGTGGTTATTGTTGAGAGCCGAGGTTGTGTGGACTGTTAGTCCTAATCCCTGCTGGTTATACTGGTTCCGCTCTGTTCGTCGGATAAATTTATTTTGTGCTATCTGGTTGTTTTCTTTGTCTTGTGTTGGTCCTGGTAAAGACCGTTCCTTGGTTGGGCCTACTGGGCCCGCATTCTCTCGTTTGTTGGCTTCTTTTCTCTGTTAGCACTGCTACGTGCTTGTCGCTTCTTGTGTTATTCTCATCTGGGTTAGTCCCGGTCATGTCCAGTCCTCATAAGGACTCGATGTAGGCTAGGGCAGAGCATTCAAGTGCAAGTCTCAAGTTGTCCCCCTGGTCAGCGGCCCGAACTCCTTTACGTTTGAGATTTGGAGTTTTTCTTCATCGCGTGTGGGTGTGGTGTAGCAACAAGGTGACCAGGTCTCCCTGTCCTCCTAGTTCAGGTGCTCTACCGGAAAAACCAACCCACCTTCCTGCCATTCACCCGCCATTTTTTAAAATTTAAATTACGTACATAGATGTTTAAAAAAAAAATAAAAAAAACATGCACACATACAAACAAACATACATATACATATATACAGTGCAGGGAGGTTTTCCGGTCTTCCCTGTTCTGCATAGGAACTGTCTGACCAGTCGCTGTGTTTCCGGGTTGCTGTTTATGTGCAGGCACTCCGTCATTGTCATTGGGTTCCCAGTTTTGACGAAGTGCTCTCTCAGGTCCCTTCGCTCTCTATTGTACTTGTCGCATACTAGTAAGTAGTGTTCGATGGTGTTGTTTTCTCGGCACTCTCAGCAGAATGGGTTTTCTCTTGTGTCTTTCCAATTGCCTAGTCTGATATTTCTAGTGGCTTAAGTAGAAGATTCCTCGACGAGACAGTTTGCCCACATGATAGCCGACAATTGGGAGACACAAACTGCCATCGAAAGGCGCTCGATCACATACAACCCGTGACTTGTTGCAGGGTGTTGGGGACGGTTTGCCTGATCGCACGTTGAATTAAATGTCAAGAAACTCCGACACAAAATAACACAGACGCTAAAGACTGCAACAATGAATATCTGTGTCATGTCGTGTGTTATGTGTGTATGTGTGTTTGTATATGAGATAGAAAGAGAGAGAGAGAGAGAGAGAGAGAGAGAGAGAGAGAGAGAGAGAGAGAGAGAGAGAGAGAGAGAGAGAGAGAGAGAGAGAAGGACCCGATTGCTATACTATGCCTATACTGGAGGTTGGTTGTGACCCCACTGGACAACGGCTTTAACTCTTCAGTCTATGGGTTTCAGATCCCAGAAAGAGCTGCCACCCGCGTCTATCGGTCTGAGGTTGGTGTAGAGACTGTCCCTCCCACCCGGTGCTCAAGCACCACTTCCACGGGAACCGTTTCTCCTTTCGAAGCTCAGAAACAGCAGGTCTGCCCAAGTGACAATGGAACTGTCTTGTGCAGCTATTTCTCCTTTCGAAGCTGAGAAACCAGCTGCTAACTGACACGGAAACTTAACATCAGCGGAGAGTCATATTAGGATGGACCCAGGTCATGATCCAGCCGGCACAGCCCACATGGGCTGGCCAACACTAGGTTGGGCTGGTCATGTCTCCTCTACAGGACTTCAACCCAGACCAGAGGGTTGCCGGACAGACCAGAGGAATGCAGGACAGACCAGAGGGATGTCGGACAGACCAGAGGGATGTCGGACAGACTAGAGGGATGTCAGACAGACCAGAGGGATGCAGCAAAGACCAGAAGGATGCCAGACAGACAGAAAATCGCTCACTGGCCCGCTGATCGGCTCCATACCATGCTCAGGTAATCCGGCCAGCCAACAGATCTTAGATATCAGGAACAGCACTGCCGTACAACAGCCACGCGAACTGCTACAGTTTCAGAATGTTTGCGCAGAGATGAAAAGATATAGGCCGATCCATTTACTCCAACTTCAACAGTCTCTCAAACTTGAATAGTTCAGTTTAGTTTAGTTTAGTTTAGTCGTTGAATCAACATCACGGCACACGGTTTAACCCATAAGTGCTCCGTTTTCCTCCTAACTCAAACCTGAATCTGGAGAAACTCAGCTCAATGCACGAACTCCGTTGCATCGGCGAGGATCCTGAAATACTTTGGGTAGATTTTTAACTCGAAATTTTGCCCGGGCAGCGCCGTTAGGCTACTCTTTTTCGATTTCCAACTGCCAAGGGATTTTTTACGTGCGCAACAATACACACGGGCGTCCGATCTCACTACCCAGAGACCAGGGGAAATTTTATTACTTCAGTCATTCGTTTGGCCTGGCCACATGGCATAACCGAGACAAGAACACAGAGCTGACCCACGAATCTGGTGATAGTGTGATATGGCGAAACATGGCTGCACACGCTTATCGTCGTGGAAAATGATGGTGATGATTCGCTCAAACAAATACATATGATCGTGTTCACTTACTGGGACACTAACACAAAGGGAACACAAGTCACATGACTGGGAACCACATCTGTCCACATTCCCTTGATGCTAGGTTCAAAAAGCAATAGACCTGGTTGGTGCTATCTTATTTTCATGTTGTCTGGCTGGTCGTTCATGCGTCGAGAAACTCCGTGTTCCTGTATCAAGGCATCGCGGTCATTTAAGATAGAAAGACTTAGTTCATCTGTACCCAAATCACTGATTGCTTCTGCTATCTAGGGCTACTCTTCTCCCTATATCTTCCCTTTGTCTTCTGTGAGCGTCGATCAACACCAGTGAATATATTTTTCACGTTATTTCAACGACCTCGTGGGTTCCTCATCGACTGATATTTATGTGTATAAACATTGTCTTCACTAGACGACATCCCACAATAGTACAATGACGAGGTACGTGACATGCCAACAGGATGGGAGATCACGAACAGACAGCTGCCGGATTCTGTAACAAAGCTAACAATGCCAGAAGGTCAAGAGGTATCTACAAGCAAGAAGGTGCCAACAAAACACATACTACCAGTGCTCTATTCGCTTATCTAACAGGTCTCAGTTTCCCCACTGTGTGTTTAGCTTTGCTTACACGGGGCGCCGGGCTGTTGCCCTTGTCAAGGATAATCTTGCACTTCTATTGACTGGCGTGGCTGTCTCGAGCACTGTGGCGCAAGTATAGCCCCACAACATGGCTCCAGTCATAGTCTCTCTCAGACACTGTTGAGGGATGGCGTTTTGTGTCATTTGGCTTTTCAATATTGATTTGTCACAGGACATCATGTAGTTTCACACAATGTTGTGGGATGCTGTTTGGTGTCATTTGGCTTTTCAATATGTATTTATCACAGGGCATCACGGGATATCAGACACGGGACATCATGGAGGGGCTGCGGCAGTGACTGGATAGTCCGACCCTGCAACTATGGGTTCGAATGGAGGCAGATTTTGAAAATTGACTTGAGCTTCCAGGAGGAGCCAGTCTAAACACGAGTGACCAGGAAATGTTCTGGGAAGTAAAAGCGGCCGATTGTTACCGGCCCCATCACCCACAGAGAGTCACAGGTCTTTACAAATATAGGTCTTGCACCACGTATCTAATGTGAAGTTACAGCGTGTCAGAGCCCGTTACTTTGTTACTGTTACAGTATCACCATTACATCATGTCTTATACATTATTGTTGTTGCTGTTACAGTATCACCATTACATCATGTCTTACACATTATTGTTGTTGCTGTTACAGTATCACCATTACATCATGTCTTACACGTTATTGTTGTTGCTGTTACAGTATCACCATTACATCATGTCTTATACATTATTGTTGTTGCTGTTACAGTATCACCATTACATCATGTCTTATACATTATTGTTGTTGCTGTTACAGTATCACCATTACATCATGTCTTATACATTATTGTTGTTGCTGTTACAGTATCACCATTACATCATGTCTTATACATTATTGTTGTTGCTGTTACATGGATCGTAGTTATTAAGCCTTTTTGAAGCACAATGTACCAAACTATCGTCTGTCAAGACGGAAAGGTGCCAATGTAATGTTGCTGTTACAGTATCACCATTATATCATGTCTTACACGTTATTGTTGTTGCTGTTACAGTATCACCATTACATCATGTCTTATACATTATTGTTATTGCTGTTACAGTATCACCATTACATCATGTCTTATACATTATTATTGTTGCTGTTACAGTATCACCATTACATCATGTCTTATACATTATTATTGTTGCTGTTACAGTATCACCATTACATCATGTCTTATACATTATTATTGTTGTTGTTACAGTATCACCATTACATCATGTCTTATACATTATTGTTGTTGCTGTTACAGTATCACCATTACATCATGTCTTATACATTATTTTTGTTGCTGTTACAGTATCACCATTACATCATGTCTTATACATTATTGTTGTTGCTGTTACAGCATCACCATTACATCATGTCTTATACATTATTGTTGTTGCTGTTACAGTATCACCATTACATCATGTCTTATACATTATTGTTGTTGCTGTTACAGTATCACCATTACATCATGCCTTATACATTATTGTTGTTGCTGTTACAGTATCACCATTACATCATGTCTTATACATTATTGTTGTTGCTGTTACAGTATCACCATTACATCATGTCTTATACATTATTACTGTTGCTGTTACAGTATCACCATTACATCATGTCTTATACATTATTATTGTTGCTGTTACAGTATCACCATTACATCATGTCTTATACATTATTATTGTTGCTGTTACAGTATCACCATTACATCATGTCTTATACATTATTATTGTTGCTGTTACAGTATCACCATTACATCATGTCTTATACATTATTATTGTTGCTGTTACAGTATCACCATTACATCATGTCTTATACATTATTATTGTTGCTGTTACAGTATCACCATTACATCATGTCTTATACATTATTATTGTTGCTGTTACAGTATCACCATTACATCATGTCTTATACATTATTATTGTTGCTGTTACAGTATCACCATTACATCATGTCTTATACATTATTAGTGTTGCTGTTACAGTATCACCATTACATCATGTCTTATACATTATTATTGTTGCTGTTACAGTATCACCATTACATCATGTCTTATACATTATTATTGTTGCTGTTACAGTATCACCATTACATCATGTCTTATACATTATTGTTGTTCGTCTTCCTCTAGTCGTTATTATTATTAGTAGCATGGTTGTTGTTGTTTGTTGTTATTATTTATAATCATCATCAAGGGGGCTGCGTGGTCTCGAGGTATGGTGTCCGCCTCGAGTGCTGGAGGTCCCGGGTTCAAGCCCCGGTGAAGACCGGGATTTTTTTCACGTGGACTTCTAGTAATAAAATTTCCCCTCGTCTCTGGGTAGTGAGATCGGACGCACGTGTATTGTTGCGCACGTAAAAAATCCCTTGGCAGTTGGAAATCGAAAAAGAGTAGCCTAACGGCGCTGCCCGGGCAAGATTTCGAGTTAAAAATCTACCCAAAGTATTTCAGGATCCCCGCCGGTGCTACGGAGTTCGTGCACTGAGCTGAGTTTCTCTAAACTCAGGTTTGAGTTAGGAGGAGAACGGAGCACTTATGGGTTACACCCGTGTGCCGTGATGTTGGTCCATCGACTAAACTAAATTAAACTATTATCATCATCATCATTAGTCGCCGTTGTTTAGTGATTAACACACCCGGTATCGTATAATCCTGTCAAATATCGTCTAATCTGCCGCCGCTGTGGAGAACGGAGTAACGAATGTCATTCGTAACCCCGCATACCGTGTTCGATACACAGTTGTAGGCGATTTTTTGCGCTGGTATTTCATACAATGGTATGGGTGCCTGTCGTTCAGAAAGCAAATGCAAACTACTGAACGTAAACTTACCAAGAAATCACAAGCACCCAAAAAACGTTAAGGTTGACTGCCACGTCCTGTAAAGGATATGCAACTAACTTTTGTTTACTCGCCCAATCATGTAACGGTCTTGTGGTCTCGCGGCTCTATAAACGGGCGTGGATACTCGCGAGGCCGACCGTGTCCCCTAATTTTAGCTGTTGCCTAACACACTGATCCTGGATGACCTGGCCAAGTGTTACAGAGGTGGATGAGTACTGCCTGGCCTGTGTGCAGTACAACTGACTGAACACTGATCTCCTGTACATAACAGCGCCTGAAGTAAGCAACACCTGTAAATGTCCGGACAACTATTCCAAGCACCCAGCTTGTGATGCACGCATTTCCGTTCTCCGTTCTGGAATGTTGTGTTGCTCGAATTACTTTCAGATCCCGAGGTGAGTTTCTTATGTTGTTTGGTTTTTCTTCTTCGTTGATCCAGATTGTGTGGGGAAACGTTTGCTTGTTTTACCTTACTGCTCAGCTACCTATTCATAATTTGTTTCATTTGAACTTTGTTCTTATACAGCTGACCACTACATGTTGGATCACCCATGGTCTGTGATGTTTAGAATTGTCCTGTCTCCATCTTAGCTTCGATACCAGCAGATTGGAGAAGATCATCTTGTCAAGGTTAATACCAATTTGTATTGTCTTCTATGCCCACTTCTGGGGGTGGCTTCCAGTGACCGCCAGGTATCCAAATTTGATATCATCATCATCAGCCAGTGCCTTGCCTGCTGGCGTGGGCGATCATGCCTCTCCACAACATGTTCCAATTTTTGTCTTCTCATAACGTGGCCAAAAAAACGATGCCTGCCTCTTTCTGGTGTTGTGATAAGTTGTCTTTGCGACTTAGCTTCCCTCAAAACGTCCATATTGGCTGTCCAATTATTTTTCAGCAACACTAATGGAATGCTGGGAAGAGGAAGAGGAAGGCCAAAGATGGGTGCAGGATGTAGCGGATGATCTCCAGATGGGTGTATTGGACGCGGGACATCTTGCTTATGATCGAGATGTTTTCCGGAAGGTTGTTATGGGAGCGAGATTCTGCAAAGGACATGCTACTGAATGAATCAATCCTTCTATAACACTTCTCCAAGGCTTTCGGGAATTTTTTCGCCTGTTTACTAATTGTTCGGGATTTGCAGCCGTATGTTAATATTGGTTCTATACTAACTCTTTTTCTAACTTTTAAGGACAATGACTTATTGCACAAAACGTTCTTCATTTGCTCAGTGGCCTCAACAGGTTCTCCAGATGATTTTCTGTGTAATACGTGTACAGCATTAGAACCGACCAATCATTTCTCTTCCGTAAATGTTTGTTAATATACTCGACAACAGCATTAAGGTCCGATGTGTTTGTGTGTTTGTTATTTGACCTATGCTAGTTTAATATAAATTATGAGACCTATGGTGCTATCTCAATGGTTTGATACGAATTCTGTCCGTATTCCACGGTTGTAGGTTAATGTGTACGATAGACATGACTAAGGAAGACGCTTTTTTTTTTATTGTCTAGTTGGTCATGCGTCAAAGTCGAAGTACACTTGTTCCTGCAGCGATGCGCTGTCGTCATTTGGAGGTCACGGGTTCGAATCCCGGTCGGTAACTATACTATAATTTTCTAATTTTATGTTGTCTAGTGCGTCCTCTAGTCGCTATTTCTGTCTTCTCCTTCTGTTAGCGCCAAATAATACTGTGTGTGTTTATTTATGTAACTGTTCGTTTGATAGAATGCAGTTTTTTGCTTGTCCTTTGAATGTGACCTGCTCATTTGTAATTTCCCCCCCCCCCCCCCCATATCCTTTACAGGTTATTGCAGTCAACACAAGCATTTTTCAGCTGCCGTCGATGTCTTGGCGGTTTTACGTTCAGTAGTTTGCCGTTGCTTTCTGAACGACCGGCTCACATACCCCCGTAAGTAACCAACGTGACGCGATCCGCTGCCGAATCTCGCGCAGCTGTGTTTCGTACAAGAGTATTAGCCAATTTTTATTTAAACCTGTGACACTGGCATTCCAATATCGCCGGTTGCTTGCCAGCAATGGCCTGGCGGTCATGTGCCCTATCAGCGCACGCACACGCACACACACACACACACACACACACACACACACACACACACGACCTGGCATCCATGTGCCTCACCAGCACGCCTGTCCCCCGCCTGAGTGTGTCACGTGTAACAATGACCGGGGTCACGTGGCCATCATCACACCCGCAGTTATCGACAAGATACACTGGACTAGTTCAAGGAGTTGTTTGTACAGGGCATTCCAAACTGAGCTGCTGCGCTGGATCGCACACTGTGGTGGGACTTGTATCCGGGCCTTGTTGAATGCGTATTGTTAAGAAAACGCTGTCACTTCTATAGGTTTCTGTTTGTTTGTTTGCATATCCTTTACAGGACATCGCTGTCAACATCAGCATCTTTCAGCTGATTGTTGATTTATTGGCAAGATTACGCTCAGTAGTTTGCCATTGCTTTCTGAGCGGCCGGCTCACATACCCCGTAAGTTACCGACGCGATTCGAACCAATGCTGATTCTCACCGTCGTCACGTTACTTACGAGAGTATACGAGATTTGTCACTGCTTTCTGAACGGCCGGCGCTCATACATCAAACGAACACATGTGTCTAGAGGTAGTTTCCTGATATGGGTCTGTGATGTGACAGCACCATCACATGTTGCAGCCCTGGATTCACAATGCAATATGTGACCAATCTTTCCCTCACTCAGCGAGCGACCAACATGCGTCCGACCATGCTCGTGACATTACCCCGCAGTTCGCGAGCAACTTCACTAACGTGCCCGCTGCCGACACTCATATTGTCAAATCATCACTAGGAGTCGACCCGGAGCCATATGGGTCAATAAACATTTGTCACTAGAGGAGTTTGAACCAAGGACCACTGGACAGGTAGGCGAGTTCACAAACCACAATGATAGTGCCATCACGTTATTAAACCTAACATAAGTAAATCGCTCAGTGGATTTATATCCCCCCCCCCCCCCACCCTGGTTCTCGGCTACTGGATCACGGATGCTTAAACTTCTCTGATAAGGACGAAACAACAAGAGCACTGGCGTACATGCACATGTTAGACAGTTTCTCGGTGGTTGGAAATGGACAAGGGTAGGCGGGATTAAAGAAAAGTCAGTTGCATGTACTTTACAGGATGTGTTAATCAAATCCAGAATGTATTGTCTGTTTGTGATTTACTAGGCAAGTGTATGCTGCGCAATTTGCCATTGCTTTCTGAACGGCCAGCGCTCCATTCCTTCTAAATCAACGCAAAGCAAACTGGTTCCAAATGGTTGGGCGGTTGACTTAGAACCCTGGGCCCGGTGTGTCGGGGAACTGTTTCATTAATTCCCCCCCCCCCCCGGCCGCACATGCCCACACAAGCCCATGTTTTCAGAAAGTAGACAACCTACCTAGAAAATCATATTTACACCATGAGTGGCTGCGTTGGGTCTACGTTTAGATTCTCCCCGCTGCTATGGTATTCGTGCACTGTGCGGAGATTCTCCTTGCATGATCTATAGCAGAAAACTAGGACACACATACATATCCGTGTGCAATGAAAGTAATCGTTTTTGAATATTAATTTCGTGAAAATGCAAGGTCGCTGACTTATGTTGAATGTTTCCGCCATATTGGACCAGCCTCCCGCGCCGGGCAGTTCTGGAACCGCTGCACTGGAAGGCATCCTTGAGCCCGGCTGGCAGAAGCCGAGCGAAGTGTCACTGTGACTCCACTGTCCCCGGAATCTGGTCAATAATTTCTCTAATGGGGAATCCGCAAGACACTGGGGCTAGCCAATGAAATCCCACAATAGTGACATCAGCTCGACCAATCGTCGTGTTTGTGCCGTCATCTGAACATGTGCTGGAATCCGAAGCTTCGTGCCTGTAGCGTCATGGCGTCGTCATGGGGTAGTTAGTTGCCATGTCAACCGCAGAAAGCACATCTTTACTGCAACATGTCCGAAAGTTGATACCGTGGCTGCTGTCAGCAATTATTTGTTATTACTTTCAGTTGTATTTGTTCCCGACAAAGATCACTGATCTCGTAGTTTCTGCCTCCTTCATAGGCAATCAAGGTGGCCGTGGTGCTTGTGCTGATAGGTGTCCTCGCTACGTATCCTGCATGCAAAGACAGCTCCCCCCCCCTCTCTCTCTCTCTCCCTCTTTCTTCTATCACAGCCACTCCCTCCGTCTATCCGCCGGCCCACCCGACCAAATCCCGCCCGCCTGCCCGCCCGCCCGCCCGTCCGTCCGTCCGTCCGTCCGTCCGTCCGTCCATCCATCCATCCATCCATCCATCCATCCATCCATCTATCTATCTATCTATACCTTATGGGCACTGAACTGGAGTGTTTAATGCGGAGAAACAACTTGACGATTGGTGACAACTGACAAGACTGATGGGAAAAGAACAAAGTGATTACAGAGAGATCAATATCTGGACAGCCTGGTCACAAGGCTGACCCAAGACTCTGGTGATCGTGGGAGATGGCGACCCATGACCGCCCACGCTTATCGCCACGGCACATGATGATGATGACAATGAAACAGTAAATGCTGTGAAGCAATCAACAGATTCATTGCCAAACAAAAACTAGGTGTGAACCAAACATGGTACACAATCAAATGCACTAGTAGTATCATGTAAACCTACGTTCATGCTGCGGGAAAAGACCTTTATCCTAGAACAGTGGTTCTCAACCGGTGGGGAATCTGGGGAGGGGGGGGGGTGTTTAGGGTTTCCGGGGGGGGGGGGGGTTAAGATTATTTCAAGATAGCATTAATACAAGAACCAGTTACTTGATACTGTTTTTCTCTCTAAATTTTACTGTTCTGTAATTCTTGCCCTAATGAAATTCGTTTTATAACGTATGTAGACCCGCAAATCACGTGTTATGTAAATTTCTAGACTTGTTCTAGTATATGTTATTAAATTTAGCTTCCATTTTTAAGTATACTTAGTAAGGGTGGGGGGGGGGGGATATATAGGGAGGACATTCGAAAGGGGGGGGGGGTGTTGACACGTTCTGAACATATGGTAAAGGGAGGCATGGGCCAAAAAAAAAAAGTTGAGAACCAGTCCTAGAAGCTAGGCGTACATTCGGCTCACCACAGGATCTGGAGACAGCACGTCACCCTCAGGTTCGGGGTTTTGTCCAGATTGCACACTTTGATTATGTACAACCTTGCTAAGTCTCCTGAAGTCAGTCAGCATTATGTGCACTGTGGTTCTATAAAACACCGAGATGTCTGTGTTTGCCAACATTGTGTGTTTACAACTTTGCTAATGTCCTGGAGTTTGCCAACATTGTGTGTGTACAACTTTGCTAATGTCCTGGAGTTTGCCAAAATTGTGTGTGTACAACTTTACCAATGTCCCAGAGTTTGCCAACACTGTGTGTACAACTTTGCTAATATCCTGGAGTTTGCCAAAATTGTGTGTACAACTTTACCAATGTCCCAGAGTTTGCCAAAATTGTGTGTGTATACCTTTGCCAATGTCCCAGAGTTTGCCAACATTGTGTGTGTACAACTTTGCTAATATCATGGAGTTTGCCAACATGTTGTGTGTACAACTTTGCTAATGTCCTAGAATTTGCCAACATAGTGTGTGTACAACTTTGCTATGTCCTAGAGTTTGCCAACATTGCGTGGGTACAACTTTGCTAACGCCCTGGAGTTTGCCAACATTGCGTTCTCTATACAATTTTGCTAAGTCTCTGGGAGTTTATATGAGTGCCAATAAATATCAATAAATGCCAGCCCGGGTTCACTACCAGCTTGTGTAAAGCTGCCACCAGGTCTGCCAACATGAGACCAGTCAGGCGTGTGTGTACACGACATGGCTACATGCGCTGTCTGAGTGCAATGAACAACCCGCTACTGTTGTTACACACAAATGTTTGTCTATCTGCCACTTCCAGTCACCGGTACAACCTAACAGTAAGTTCTTGTGCTCTCTACTCAATATGTTGTCCGCAAAATCTCTTTTCCCCTATCTTTCCCTCTGCCACCTCCCCCTCCTCTATCCCATCGCTCCCGTTCTCTCCCCTTGCCTCTCTCTCTCTCTCTCACACACACACACACACATATATATATATATATATATATATATATATATATATATATATATATATATATATATCGTGCGTTCCAAATTTACATTTTCCCTTTACATTTCGTTCGTTTGTTCTACTGTTCTACCTGTATTTCCGCTTCTTGATTTTCAATCTCTCCCGATCTTTCAGTTTCTCCATTCCCCTTTCTTTCTCAATACACCTCACTCCCTCACTCACTCACTCCCCACCCCTTTCTGGCATTCTTACTACTTCTCCATTCCTGTTTCAATTCACCCGTCTCTCGCCCCGCATCTCCGATCTCCACCCAGTACAATAAGTAGACAACATACAAGTGGGAAGATAGCATTAAGAGATAGACAAACAGCAGTCTGACAAAATGTGCACAATCAAGGCGAGAGACGGCCAATGTTGGAGATCCATTGCAGCCAACTTCCACTGTGGAGACGGCACTGGATTGATTGAAAGGCAAAGCTGATGCCGAGGCAGCGGGTTCCACCCCTGCATCGGTCAGTTGGACTAAAATGTTGACTTCTCGCCCTTGTCTTGGAGACGTAAATTACAGGTATCTCAGAAGTCGGAGTGGGTTCGCCTGATGGCGAGGGACACTGGTAATAGGGAAAGCTCATCCAAACAAAAAAATCAATCCAGTGCTACTAGAAGTAGTAAATTGGTATGACTACGCTTGAGATCAAAGCGAGCGAAGGCTGGACTTCATAGCACCGGTTTTATCCTATATGTCAGAGCTTCATTGGGAGGAGCGGTCTACCTATAACCTCGTACAGAGCACGAACTGGGCAGCTCCAGCGACAACTGTCAGGGGAAAGTGTTTCAGAAGACGGCCAACATATCAATCAACTGGGTGGAGAAGAGAACAGATAGGCCTGTCCGACAACTTCATACTGAAGAAGACCGGTTATTAAGACAAACAGAACTGAGCAAATGTCAATATTGTGGGCATGTAAACAGATAGGCCTGTGTACAGGTCTAAAACAAGTCAAGGTGCCTTTGACATGCCCAAGACACACTAGGCCTATGGAGCTAGGCCCATATTGGTATAGACCAAACGGCACACGGTGGGTGATGTTTGGTCGGTATGACGGCGGCAGACTTTACCTCCCAAGACATTGACAAGTACCCGTGCTAGGCTGCGTCGACTTGTTAGTCCAGGCCAGTTGTCCGATGTGGACAAGAGCACCGGCACTGCAGGCGAGCGTCCAGCGGCTACCCTACCGCGGCCGCAGGTATGTGTGGACAGGACACGTATGGAAGGAGTTGTACCGGAGAACGGAGCAGAGAACCAACTCATGGTATAACATGTGATAGATAATTGACACATGACCGCAACACATGTGGGACGTTGGCTTCTGTCATGCCACTGGATACATGTCTGTCAATATCTGTGTTTCTGTCTATATCTGACTGTGTCTGTCTATATCTGATTGTGTCTGTCTATATCTGTTTGTGTCTGCCTCTATATCTGATTGTGTCTGTCTATATCTGATTGTGTCTGTCTATATCTGTTTGTGTCTGTCTATATCTGTTTGTGTCTGCCTCTATATCTGATTGTGTCTGTCTATATCTGATTGTGTCTGTCTATATCTGTTTGTGTCTGTCTATATCTGTTTGTGTCTGCCTCTATATCTGTTTGCGTCTCTCTATATAGGAACGCCTGTTGCGAGAGCCCTAGCGAGAATGATAGCGAACTACAATGGTAATGTGAGCACGGTCGACGGACTCTTCGCCTGCCAAAATGAAGGAAAGACTGACCACCTATTCTTCCTGGCTCTCAGGGCTACACTATGTTATGGTGCTATGACATCACAAACCCATGGCAAGACACTGCTTCCGCATTATGTCTGTCTGCATACACCCACACTGTGACCTAGGGTGGATCCCTACCGGGGACAGGCTTGAATCTGTTCCGACCCTCAGTGCCCCCCCCCCACCCCCTAGGGTGGATCCCGCGTTGTTCTAGAATGGATAGGAGATGAGGAAGGGAGTCGGTATGAAGACTCAACAACGCATGCGCAACAGGCAGCATCTGTGGCGGGATTTTTACTTCACAAGAGGGGAGAGGCAGAGGAGAAGAAAGAGCACGACACATACAAGAAAGCACGCACACATAGAGGAGTAGCGGACCAGCTTGGAGCAAGACGACCTCTCTCTCTCTCTCTCTCTCTCTCTCTCTCTCTCTCTCTCTCTCACACACACACACACACACATACACACAACACACACACACACAGGGGGAGGGGGGGGGCTAGCGGACCTGCACAACCTCACACACACTCACACACACACACACAAACACACCTACACACAAAAGGCAGCTGGCGCTGAGTACACTATAGCTGGCAATTCAAATCCTGAGCTAAAAATACAAGCATTGAAAGTTGTGCCGGCATTTTTTTTTTTTCAAAACAAGTGATTGAATGACCTGCCTGAATGGCTTCTTCTGCCCCGGAAATGGGTCTTCCTGTTTTTCCCCCACGATCTCGTTATTTAGTGGAGGACTGGATGCTCAGGCGTACTGGGGTACTTGTAGAACCTGGGTGCTCAGGCGTACTGGGGTACTTGTAGAACCTGGGTGCTCAGTCGTGCTGGGGTACTTGTAGAACCTGGGTGCTCAGTCGTGCTGCTGGGGTACTTGTAGAACCTGGGTGCTCAGTCGTGCTGCTGGGATACTTGTGGAACCTGGGTGCTCAGTCGTGCTGCTGGGGTACTTGTAGAACCTGGGTGCTCAGTCGTGCTGGGGTACTTGTAGAACCTGGGTGCTCAATCGTGCTGCTGGGGCACTTGTAGAACCTGGGTGCTCAGTCGTGCTGCTGGGGTACTTGTAGAACCTGGGTGCTCAGTCGTGCTGCTGGGGTACTTGTAGAACCTGGGTGCTCAGTCGTGCTGCTGGGGTACTTGTAGAACCTGGGTGCTCAGTCGTGCTCCTGGGGTACTTGTAGAACCTGGATGCTCACTTGTAGAACCTGGGTGCTCAGTCATGCTCCTGGGGTACTTGTAGATCTTGGGTGCTCAGTCGGGGTGCTTTGTCAGGTAGAACAAGATACAACTGACACCAGGCAGTTATACAGACACACATAAGCTGCCAGTCTGTCCAATGTTGTCAACTGAACGTTATCCCACACACAGACAAGCATATCTGGTAATGCTTAGTCAACTGTGGACTGAACGTTGGCCCACACACAGCCAAGAATATCTGGCAATGCTTAGTCAACTGTGGACTGAACGTTGGCCCACGCACAGCCATGAATATCTGGCAATGCTTAGTCAACTGTGGACTGAACGTTGGCCCACACACAGCCAAGAATATCTGGCAATGCTTAGTCAACTGTGGACTGAACGTTGGCCCACGCACAGCCATGAATATCTGGCAATGCTTAGTCAACTGTGGACTGAACGTTGGCCCACACATAGCCAAGGTACTTTACCAATTCGTTCTCATCTGCTGGCCGAACGTAGACCCACGTACAGCCACACAACACAATTTCGGATTGATTGATTGATTGATTGATTGATTGATTGATTGATTGATTGATTGATTGATCTAGAAGATCTCTGCAATACACATCTATTCGGAAATCAATTTGGGAACCAGTTGAGGCCACTGAAACAGTTACATAAATAAACAATTACATTAAATAAACACACATTTGGCGCTCACAGAAGGAGAGAACCGGCAGCAATAGGTCCTCGTCTGTGGACATTTCACACACACGTTAGTTACATATAACCGATTTGACCATAGGCTGTGAATTCTGGACAATCAGCAAACAAACCAGAACATCTCCCGGGGGAACATAAATCTCGTTTCACGAAAGAATGTTGAAACTACCGCGTGCAGCCAACATGAGTCATCTAAACGTTCTGCAAGAGGTTAAAACATAAAAACAACTTACAAACAGCGGACGAAGCGGATCAACATTTCTGTCAGTTCATGAGAAGAGAAATCACCTCAACCTAGTGTAACCACTTAGCGGGCGCGCTGTCGCAACGGTTAGCATGATGCGCTGACGACGACGTGAGCGTGGTCGGGGGAGCGCTAGCAACCTGGGCTCGCCGCTACCTACGGCAGGAAAAGCCTGGCCAACAATTGCTCCGTGCACCCAGGCCTGCAAAAAGTTAGTCGCGGTTCCAACTTCACGGCAATGGGTCATCCCCATTATGTTCCGTTCCTGTGCCAGTGAATATCACACAAAATGCGCCTCACTGTCCAATGTGAAAAGTGGAACAGTCAGGAGTCTCGACAAGCCAACAGCCCGCACAGGTACACTGTGCATAATGCCGCCGCCAGGGACGCAGGGGTGTTTCCAGGGCACCAGCGCCAGGTTCCATACTGGCCAAGATCTACTAACACGTCCTAGTTGTGCGTCCTGGGCAACAGGTCCCTTCGGGGTTCTGGCTAACGGCTAACGTAAGTAGGATCGCTGATTCTTCCGAAGTCGGAGAGTATCTGCCTGCACGGCGAGGAACCACCAGTCTGCACACCAATAAGGCAGACATGGGACAACGGATACCCACGCAAACCTCGGTCCGGTATGACAACACACTGATGTTGGACAACATGATGTCTTCATCCGACATACATGACTTCGCGCTGGAGTTCATAGCCAGCGAACACAAACAAGCAAGCAAGCATGCCGCCGTCAGAATGCCTGCACAAATGTCCTCCACGGAAAATACAGTTGATCGTCGATGGAAGCGGCAGTCACTAGAAAACCAGCAGCTATACATTACTGCTTAAAAGTCGAGAGGATCAACTGCACTGCCCCGGGATTTATCCCATATGCAAAATGTCATGGTCCTAACCCACCACAGACCCACACCAGGATTTATTATTATTATTATTATTATTATTATTATTATTATTATTATTATTATTGTAAACACCTACAGAACACAACTCGTGGGCAACAGAACCGAGTAAGGCGGCGAGGGCAGAATCTCGCCCATCAACACCCAGCATGCCACCTGACCCGGCCGCTGAAGAAGGGATCTTGTGGTGAAACATGTTCGCCAATTCAAACCATGGTAGTGTAGAGGCTAAACGCTCACCCGCCGCCCGGGTGATGTTGGGTTCGAACCCTCATGGCGGCGGATAATTACAAATGGCCTGGGCTTCCAAGTGGAACCAGCCTAAAATTGGAACCAGGTCAGGTCTTGGGAAAGTAAAGTCGGCAAGGCGTCATATCAGGCACGACATGGCCCACCTTGTAATCTATCAAACATGTGGACCTGGCGCCACCAGCCCAATGCGCCCTAAATTACGTACAAGGGCCCTTTTTGAATAATCAGTCTCGATGCGAATGTGAAATCTCGACCAGCGGGCCGGCAGTCGAGCGTCTGACCACTGTTGTCTTGCGACTCCCTTGGCACATATGACTGACAGAATCATGACACTACAGATATACATACAAACAACTTGCCGCAGATTACTACAGGTTTTCCAACTTCTCAATTTCTCTTTACTAAAAGTCATGCAGACATTAAAAGTGAGGGAAAGAGGGGGTGCGGGAAAGAGGGGGTGCGGGAAAGAGGGGGTGCGGGAATGAGGGAGTGCAGAGAGTGGGTGAGCTTGTGGATCACCGTGAAGCATGCACTTGTGAGTGAATGTTGGCCAGAAATCTAATCCACCGGTCTGACAGTTGTGAGATATACATTAAACCAACCTCTAAAAACAATCTTTGTCTAACCCGACTCGCAGGAGAAAACCAAGCATTCAGGGAGGCTATGAAAGACATGCGCTGTCTGTGCCAACAATGTGAGCCAGTGTGAACGAGTGGAGATTTTGGCGTCTTGGAGTTGGAGTAATCCGTTACTGGGAGACAGTTTTCACAACAAACATATACTGTTCACAGACATGGCTGATCGTGACTTCCGGCTGCATAAATTTCCATCAAGACTCTCATTTGAAGAATGCGATGATCAAACGTGAAATTAATTATTGTTTCACGGCGCGTTACGGTGTGCGTGGGCGCGCGCGCATTCACACACACAAAGAGACGTGTGTGCAACACGTGTGAGTGGCACATTCTGTGAAAGATCGTCTCAACTGTGCTTGCAAAAGCTGGATCGTGAAGCTGTGTGAAACTTATACCTTGATTTTTGTCCAGTTGGAGGGTGAAAATGATAGGGAGAAGAGGAAGAGAGGGGAGGGGGGAGTGTGTGGAGGAATGATGACTAATGTGTTTATTATTAATGACATTCCCTTGACTCATTCACACATGGGTCTACCTCTTAGTTACCTTTTTTACAGGACTTAGCTGTCAACACCAGCATCTTTCAGCTGTATGTTGATTTCTTGGCAAGATTACGCTCAGTAGTTTGCCATTGCTTTCTGAGCGGCCGGCTCACATACCCCGTAAGTTACCGATGCGATTCGAACCACTGCTGATTTGAACCGTCATCACGTTACCGGCGAGATTATACGAGATTACGGAGAAAAGTCATAACCTCTAAGCCACGAAGCCGGCATCTTATTTACCTACTCAGATATAAAACAGAATGACGTTGATACACAGGATGATTCTCTCAAGTTCTCCCCCCCCCCCCCCCCCAGACATTGCCGATACACGCGATTACTGTCTCTAGTCTCTCAGATTGCCGATACACACAATGAATATCTCAAGTTCTCACGATGATTGTCAAAAGGATTCTTGTTATACTCCCTACAAGGTATCATCCAAATGATGTTATAACTGTCAAGATAGTTGAAGGATTCTTATTATTCTCTACACGGCATCTTCCGCCCATGTTATAACTGTGTCAAGATAGTTGAAGGATTCTTGTTATACTCCCTACAAGGTATCATCCATCCGATGTTATAACTGTCAAGATAGTTGAAGGATTCTTGTTATTCTCTCTACAAGGCGTCTTCCGCCCCATGTTATAACTATGCCAAGACAGTTGAAGGATTCTTGTCATACTCTCTACATCAGTGATTCCCAAGCTTTTCAAGCAGAGGGTCATATCTACTATTTTCGGTAGTTAAACGGGCCACAAGATTATAAAATTATAAAAGTCGTACAATATCATTCTTACTTTTCTTAACTTTCGTCAACAAAATTCTAAAACTTTAAAGGTAGTCAGTGTCGTTTTTTGGTTTCAAATCAAAAGTTCATTTTACAATACATTTTAAATCAGTTTCGAAAATCGCTATTAATGTAATTAATTTACAATTGTAACTGTTCTTCATAACCAGTTACTTAAGTCCAGATGCCAGTTTATCAATGTCTGGACACAAATCTTTCGTGTCCAAAGTCTTCCAAACAAGCAACGTCTTCACATTTTCGCTTCTTACTATTGTTTGATTTTAGATTTTCCACACTCATATTTATATGCTATAACGAAAAAAATTTATTTGAAAAAAAAATCTAATTTCAACACAGTGCTACCGATTCTGCTAAACAGTTGTAACAGGCGACAACATGGTGCCTTGCGCAATCTGATTGGTCGACGAGGCTGGGATATGAGAACTTCATAACGGTTCGTTGCGAAACGCTGACGAGGCGCTCCGAGTGCATGTTTGAAATTATTAAAATATATTATATTAAATAACGAGGCCTCGCGTGCCACTTTCTGACAGTTACCGGGCCACAAGTGGCCCGCGGGCCGTGGTTTGGGAACCTCTGCTCTACATAGTAACATCCATCCGTTGTTATAACTGCCAGAATAGTTTAAACTTCTCTTGTTATAACCTCTATTCGGTATCATCCATCAGATGTTATAACTGTGCCAAGATAGTTGAAATCCCTCTTGTTCTCATCTCCACAATGCACCTTCCATCCCACGTTATAACTGTAACAAGATAGTTGAAACCCCTCTTGTTCTCATCTCCACAATGCACCTTCCATCCCACGTTATAACTGTAACAAGATAGTTGAAACCCCTCTTGTTCTCATCTCCACAAGGCACCTTCCGTCCCACGTAATAACTGTGCTAAGATAGTTGAAACCACTCTTGTTCTCATATTCACAAGGCACCTTCCATCCCACGTTATAACTCGGGTGGAATAGTTGAAATCACTCTTGTTCTCATCTCCACAAGTTCCATCCCACGTTATAACTGCGTCAAGATAGTTGAAACCACTCTTGTTCTCATCTCCACAAGGCACCTTCCATCCCACGTTATAACTGCGTCAAGATAGTTGAAACCACTCTTGTTCTCATCTCCACAAGGCACCTTCCATCCCACGTTATAACTGTGCCAAGATAGTTTAAACCACTCGTGTTCTCATCTCCAAAATGCACCTTCCATCCCACGTTATAACTATCTTATAGTTGAAACCAATCTTGTTCTCATCTCCACAAGGCACGTTCTATTTCACGTTATAACTGAAAACCACTTTTGTTCTTATCTCCACAAGGCACCTTCCATCCCACGTTATAACTGAGCTAGAATAACTGAACAGATTCACCTGTACACAACCTAAGATAAGTATGCCGCAGCAATATGGTTCCACGGAACTGAGCTGGGAAAACTGGCAAAGATTTAGCCGTGAGTCGGCAGCAATTTCCGAATGGCGATAAACAAACAGTCAAGTATAGCATGGACCGGTTTTCTTGGGAGATAACTATAATCGATGTTGGAATCAATGCAGGCCAGGGCCGCAGAGGCCCGTGTTTGAGTTGTGCACATTTTCTCATTGCCACTGAAAGCTTATCTACGCTCCCCGATAAACTATTGATGGCTCTTAAAAGCAAGACTGCCTGCCATTTTCAATAGGGCGGTATTTGTGCAGGATTGGGAATAATGAGGTAGATGTTGAAATGGCGCAGATTTGCTGCATTTAAATCTATACTGCTATCATAACTGACATTCATCATCATCATTAAGTGCCTTGCCGATTAGCGTGGGTAATCAAGTGTCTCCACATATTGCGATATCCAACGTCATGTATTAATGCGTGTGCTGATTCCATTTTGTGCCATGACACAAGACTGCCAAGAATTTTCTCTACCTCTCTTTCCACAAATCTTTCCAGTTGTCACATGTTCCAGTTTTTGTCTTCTCATAATGCAGCCTCTTTCTGATGTTTGTGATGAGTTGTCTTTGCGACCCAGCCTCCCACAAAATGTCCAGACTGTTCATTTGTGCTGCCAGGGAATTGTCGGCATTCTTCTAAAACACCACATCTCCAAATACTCCAGGGATTTTATCGCTTGTGTACTAATTTTCCAGGTTTCGCAGCCACATATTAGAAATGGTTCTATGTATGCAAGAATTCTTTTTTTTTTTCTTTTTCTAACTTCCAATGTCAAGGACTCAATGCATAAAATATTTCATTTGATAGAATGCAATTTTTGCTTCTCCTATTATGTTCGTTATCTCTGTGAAACGTCTTCCATCTCATATTAGCCATATCCTCGATATTTGTATGTCTACACTTGTCCCAAAATAACATCATTTACTTTAATTGTATATTTAGACACGAACTATTTCTTTGATGTCGCCATGACTTCGGTCTGCCTATCATCCAAGCTAAGGCCCATATTTTCACTTGCTACAACCACTGTATCTACCATTGCCTGTAGTCCCTTCTGACTTGTTGCTATCCAGATGGTATCATCAGCCTAACGCATGTTAAAAAGTGTGTTATCGGAACTGTCCTCATTCTACCTACAAGGCAGCAGGTTTTTGTATCGCTTCGTCTGGTTCCCACGCTTTGACCTGTCCGACATGGGAGAGCCTACCAATAGGTGCGCTACCGTCGGTACAGCTCTTGGGGTCATTGGCACATGCAAGCATCTCCACCGTAACAAGGTAGACACACAGTTGAGGGGATGCAGTCTCTATAAAGAGTTGCTTCTGTTTATGACTAGCATCAGTACTGTAGTTGTAAAGTTTCTTTAAAGAGTTGCTTCTATTTATACTATCATCAGTACTGTAATTGCGAAGTCTCTATAAAGAGTTGGCTGGCTGCTGTATGTGATTTTCTTGTACGTTCAACAGTCTGCTATTGGAGGTCGGCGTAACGCGCCTAAACTGTCTCTACTGGCGGCGGAGTCAGTGGAATTGTTTCATGTACTGGTCAGTTGGACTTCAACGTTGACTTCTTGTTCAGAAAGCAATGGCAAACTACTGAAAGTAAAACTGCCTCGTCAATCACAAGCAGCAAATATGGGATGGGCCTGACTGCAACGTCCTGCAAAGGACGTGCAATTATTTTAGTTTTTCTCTGAGGTCTGAACGACCGACGCTCAAACCATTGCGAAAACCAACGCAAAGCGATCTGCTCCCAAATGGTCTGCGGCTTACTTTGAACCCGATACGTCAGGATTGTGAAGCTGCGTTTACTACAAGTCCCTAAGCCAACGAGAAAGAGTTGCAGTCATGCTAGTCAGGACAGAGATGTAAAGGAGCTGCACATACAAGTAGCCTGCACTTTCCCCATCACCTGCCTATAGAGTGCCTGCCTACCGGGTAACCGTACCCTCCAGTGTGACCGTGATATCTGTAACATGAGAAACACTCAGCTCGGCGAGACACGGACAGGTCTACGAGTGCGGTCTGAGGCTGATGTGACTGAACTGTTACAACTGGTCTCCTTTCCGTGGAAGTATGAATCATAATAGAGCGGCAGGTGAAAATACCGACCACAAGGGGAACATACCGACCACAGGGTTTCCTGTGCTTGTGTTTCATTCAGTTCTTGCCTCCGCGACAACGCGCCATGGTTGTGCTTCGTCGTGAGACCAGAGTTGCCGCTCTGTGCAGCCTATTCTCCCTTTCTTGTGGCCCCGATTCACATGTGAGGATGTAGAGGAAACCGGGGTCATAGAGGCGGAGTGGCTTAGATGTTATCACGCCCGTCTCTGGGTCATATAGACCTCGTTCGATTCACGGTATTAACTGTTTGAATGTTTATAAAATCGGAGAACAGTGCCGCTTATTTCCCAGATTCTGAAGATTGGCCCTGGCGTCTAGCGTTCTCGAATAAAGAGTGGACACGTGTCAATCAATCAATCATGTGCCATGCCGGAGAGCGTGGGCGGCCATGACTCGCCATTTCACTCGATCACCAGAGTCGTGGATCAGCTCAGTGTTCCTGTCTCGTCCATGCCACGTGGCCAAGCCATCCAGGCATTTTCCTCCCGGTCGTCCTCTTGGTCTGTTCCCCTCGATCTTGCCAGTTGTCAATAAGTTCTCCAACCCATTTCTTCTCATAACATGTCCAAATAATTTTTACTGTCTTCGTCTAATTTCTCTAATCAGTCTACGATTTTCATTTGTCTCCTGTAGTACTTGGTCATTGGTTTTTCTATCTGTCCATGGTACTCTTTGCATTTTCCTCAGAAACCACATTTCTGTAGCCATCAAATGTTTTTTCAGGTTGACTGCACATTGTCCAAGTTTCACATCCATACAAAATAACATGCTCTATGTGCCCTCTAAACACTCTTTTTCTCGTTTCAATTGACATCTTTTTATTGGTCAGAATGTTTTTCATCTTGTTAAAGGTTACTTTCGCCATGGCGATTCTTGTTCTAATCTCTTCAAGGCATCTCCCATCAGATGTTATGACTGTTCCGAGATAATTGTATCGATTCACTTGTTGAATATTCCCATTTACTTGTATATTACATTGTGGTACTTCGTTCTTCCTAGTGACGACCATAACCCGTGTCTTCTTACAATTTAATTCCAACCCCAGTTGCTCACTGTGTACAACAACCGCGTCTACTAATTGTTGCAGATCCTGTGCATTGTCTGCAATCAATACTGTATCATCTGCATATCTAATGTTATTGATATTTCTTCCTCCAATGTTGATTCCATTTATATCTTCTACATTTCTGAAAATATTTTCACTGTATAGGGAAAAAAAGATCTGGAGACATTACACATCCCTGCCTAACACCTCTCTTAATAGGTTGATATTGTCCCACTTCATTATCAATCCTTATGGCAGCTTGTTGTTTCCAATATATGTTTTTTATAAGTCTAATCCACCATGTTGACATGTCTAACTCTATCAAAAGCCTTTGTGTAGTCAATAAAGCAAAGATGTATATCCTTGTTTACTTCTATAGCACGTTCAATAACTGTTCGCAGCATATACACAGCATTTACTGTACCCTTTCCTTCTACAAACCCACATTGTTCTTCCCCTATTTCAGGTTGTATTTTCTTCCTCACTCTTTGCATGATAATTCGTAACAAAATCTTTGTGATGTGACTCATTATACTAATTGTTCTATGTTGATCACATTCCAAGGTTCCTCTAAGCCACAAACCCTCGGACCTGAGAGCCGGGCCGATAGCCACCTCTCGAAAAATAAAGGCGTGGTACGAGCAAGCTACATGCTCAGGTCTGATAGAAGTTCGAAGGCTCTCAGCTGGGGGATATGAGAGATTACCGGATGAGAGGCCAGGCCGCTTCTCGTTCACCGCTGCACGAAGGTAAGGTGCTGATCCGGCAGCACAAGTAGCCTACCTCGTGAGCGAGTACAAAAAGTCAAAAGTGCCCCAGTCGAAGAAAGTGGCTGCGAAAACTATCTAACTCATAGAGAGTGTAGACAAAAGTGGAAGAACGTCTCAATGACGCAAAATGGAACGCACGGCGAGCGAACCTATTGCGTGGTCCGAAGTCAAAAGCGTGGGTGTCGCTTGCAGTCTGACCGTCCCTGGTGTGTGCTTGAGCGATCAGTGGCAAACGAGTTGCCCAACACATGGAAGTGAGGAACTAAAGCAGTCATGAGCAGGACGTGGCAACTCCTCGGGTGAGCCCAGTCACAGAGCAATATGTGCCGGCTCTGCAATTATGGAAGCCTCCTTGGATAGCGAGGGAATGCTCATGGTCTGCCCCTGCCTTCCCTTGATGGCTGACCACGATGTCGTTCATCGTTCTATCTTGACCAGCTGAGATGTTAGCGACATCACAACAGTCCAACGTGCCTCGAAACCAGAGGATGGCTAACCTCATTAAAAAATGCCCGCTGAAGTCGGAAGTGTCGTCCTACGGGTGGCAAACTAAAAATTGACACTACGCAATTACGTCCGAGTGAAATGTCTCGTCCGAATGTCTCTCGTGCTAGGAACAGCTCTGACTACCTAGTTTCCGAATGCCGCTCTTGTTCGGAACAGCTCTGACTGGGTAGTTTTCCGAATGTCTGTTGAGCCTGGAAAAGCTCTGATGGGCGCAAGGACAAGCACATGTCCGAAAACTCGCTGAGTGGATGCCGTCTGCAAACCTGTCTGGTTTGTGCGGGAATGACCCGGGGAAACGAAATGACCAATATATTGAAGTGAGGATTTAAAGCAGCCATGAGCAGGACGTGACGATCTCCCTCGGTGAGCCCAGATCCAGGGCGTTATGTGTCGGCCCTGCAACTATGGAAGCAACCTTGGATGGCGGAAAATGCTATGGACTGTCCCTGCCTTCCTTTGAGGGATGACCGTTGTCTTCGACCATTCCACCTTGGCCAGCATGGTTGCAGATGGCGCCACAAAAGTGAGAGTCTCCCAGGAATGCTACCTGGTCAAAAATGCACGCTAAAGTCGATGTGTTGGCCTACGGGTTTCGGCCCAAGGGCGCATAACAGACACACCGCAATCACATCTGAAAAAACACTCCGGATGAACGAAAAAGAAGAAATCTAATATCATACTGTTTCTCTCTGTTATCATTATACAGGTTTTTCACATAATCTGTCCATACATGTAGAATCTGATCTTTTTCTATTATGATTTTGCCAACTTTAGTTTTTAGACAGCCTGTTGATGTACTTGTTGGACACGTGTGCACGTTAAATATTCCTTCGCAAATGGACATCGAATCGAGAAGACAAACGGATCGATGCCAGGCAACATTTCTGAATTAAAAACCAGCTTGTGAAATACATATAAAGCAGGTGTGATTCTGGTGTACCTACATGCACGTGGTCCCTGGCAGGGGCTAGAGAGTTCACGCCCCGTGCTGACTCTCCGCCAGTGGTCTATGGGCGGAGACTAAAGCAAAGTCTCAGTCTCGACATATTGTTGGTGGGTTGGATTGGGATGGGTTGGCTGGCTGGCTGGCTGGATGACTGGTAGTTGGTTGGTTGGTTGGTTGGTTGGTTAGACTGGCTGGCTGGTTGGTTGGGGCACGAAACCTCTGGAAGAGTGTTAGTTTTAACTCACACGTCAGATGCACTAGAGCTCAGGTCGTCTGAGCGATCAACAGAGCTTGCCTCTGTTGGAGGGAAGGTGGTGTAGATCTGACTCTTCTCGAGACACTGTACCAAAGTACCATCTGCAAGAAAACTGCGTTGCGGAGTTCACCTACCCTCTCTGAGTTCACAAAGCAGCAGAGTGTACAAGAACGGTACTGAAATGTCATATCCTGGGATATTAGGATGTAACCTCGTCTTGAACCATCACAGCACATTTGGACGAGTTGGCATTATACATTGGTTGGTCATTCCTCCAAAAGATCAGATATATCCTTGTCAACAGACATCAACCTAATGCCAAAGGGTGGTTACATTGTAGAATATTCATTATCATACCACAGTGAAGTCGCGTGTTAAAATCTGCTGGTCAGACAGTAACTCAGTCAACAAACGCCCACCAAAGTCGGGTGTGTCGACCTACGGGCGAAAAAAAAAAAAAAAGGCACAAAGCAAAAACGTCCGAGTGGGAGTGTAATGTCCTTTGAAGTACCCAGGAAGGTTAACCCGGTCAACAAACATCTGCAGAAAGTCCGAACCGAAAGCTCACTGAGTGGATGTCAGCTGCAGACAGACCATTCCTGGTTTGCGTATGGAGTGGCCAGTAGGGAACGAAATGCCCAATATACAGAAGTGAGGAAGTAAAGCTGCCATGTGCAGGACGTAACAAGTCCTTGGGTGAGCCAAGTACAAGAGCACTGTGTGAGTAGTAGAGGATGTTGTAATGGACGCTGAAATGTACAGCAGCCTGGTGAAGTGAACGGAGCTATTCGGAGTATAATGCTATATGTTTGTTATACTGCCCACTTCGCTCCACCATAAAAACGATCCTCATCTGATCTCATTTTCCCTTTCTCCTGCGTTGTAGTTAGGGTTAGGGTTATGGTTAGAGTTGGGGTTAGGGTTAGTGTTAAGGTTGGGGTTAGAGTTAGGGTTATGGTTATGGTTGAGGTTAGGGTTAGGGTCGCTGTTAGGGTTGAGGTTAGGGCTGAGGTTGCGGTTAAGGTTGAGGTTAGAGTTAGAGATAGGGTTTATGTTAGAGTTAGGGTTTGTATCCGATCTGCCCGTCCCCCTCGGGGTATAATGCATCAGTGTCGCAGAGTTGGAGTGTCCAACAATTAGTGACTACAAGGCCGATCATTGACGAGTGTATGTGGTGGGGCTAGGCGATTCTAACCCTTGAATTGCGACGGGTGTCATATAAAACCGTAATAAGTAAATATGTAAATATGGTGGGTATATGATCTGTAGAGAGTCGTAGTGGCTCATACACATTCATCATACAGATTACACCGCTTCAAATTAAAACCTTAAAAATGGTAAAGATATCTGGTATTACTGGTTGTAGTGGGTATGGGTTAGTGTCATTCGTTGTTAAGGGGTGGGTGAGTGGTCGCGTAGCTAGATAAGTGCTTCTGAACACTATCATCATATGGGTTACACCTCTTCAACTGAAAACCTTAAAAAGTACATCGTCACACCGACTGAGGATGAAGATTGTATCTCTAACACATCACCAATGGTATGATGATAGTGTTTACATCGCATCCTCTACAGACAGCAATAACTGCCATTATAATACATAGTTGGTCACTTTTCATTAGATATATAATGGAAAAAACCCAAAGCCTTCTAAAGATCGGATTCGCAAATATGCATCGAAATTGTTGATGTTAGACCTCCTAACCTGTGCCGCCACCTTTACTTTTTTCACTTTACACATCAAAAAGAGACAATTTTTCCCATTTGGTTAAAAAAAAAATCCCACTTTTTTACACGTTTGGATGAGATATTTATAAGTTTTGTTAAAATATTTCTTTTCTTAACTAATATTTTTTTTTCTATTTGGCACACAGATGTTCCTACTTTTTATAAGTTTCGACAAGTTATGTTTAAGTTTGGTTGAAATATTTATTTACATAGCCAATATTTTTTTTTCCATTTAGCGAGCACTTTCCTACTTTTTTATAAATTTTGTTGACATATTTCTGAATTTGGCCAATATTTTTCCCATTAGGGTAACAAATTGTCCTACTGTTTATAAGTTTGGTCGAGATATTTATAAGTTTGGTTGAAATATTTCTTTATTTGGCCAGTCTTTCATACGTTTGGCTAACAAATTTTCCTACTTTGGTCGACATTTATTCTCACTTTGGTTAATAATTTTCTTCATTTGGTTAATACATTTCTTATTTACGTCAACTTTTTTCATACTCTTCCATACATATTTCTTAGTTAGACCAGTATTTTTCCTAATTTGGATAACATCTTTCTTGTTTTGGTCATAAGTCTTTCTTAATTTGGCTAACATATTGTCTAAAGAGACTATAATTTTTTTTTCAATTTCTAAAACATTGTTCTTACTTTGCCATATACAATTTCTTAGCTTGACCATCATTTTTCTCAATTTTATAAACATCTTTCTTACTTTGCTATACATATTTCTTAGTTTGTCTATAATTTTTCTTACTTTAGCCAACCTTTTTCCTAATTTGGGTAACATATTTTCTTACTTTGGCCGACATATTTTCCTACTTTTTTATAAGTTTGGTCGAGCTATTTTGTAACTTGGCCAACATTTTTCCTAATTTTGGTAACACATTTTCTTATTTCGGTTGACATCTTTATAAGTTTGGGTGAAATATTTCTTAATTTGTCCACCGTGTTATAGCATAACTAGCATTTTGTCCTACTTTTTATAAGTTTGATTGAGCTATTTCTTAATTTGGCAAATATTTTTAATAATTTGTCTAACATATTTTCTTATTCGAATGATGAAGTGATACATAGAATCTGTACTTCTGTCTTGGTGTGAAACATAGAACATTGAGCATACAGGTTGAAAAACATATATTGACATTGGAAATGTGTGTCTGTGGAAATCTGCAAAGACCCCTATGGACACACTGAAGAATTAATGAAAGTGTAAATGCTTGATCTGAGACATGATAGCATCGCTGATTAGGACATGTCATGTTACATGAGATGCCTAAGGTCGAGACGGAACAGCTTGTTGTGTGTGTTCTGTTGATTAAAGGCGCTAAACAATCACCAATGTATAACCCGGTAGCTGTTATGTACAGATAACCTTCCCCTGACAGATGTAGGTGCTCACAATTCTCCTCTATGACTATGAGAAAGGCTTAGTCGGACAGTGTGATGGACTGGTTATAGTTGTGTATACTACATTCGAAACTTCCTTTTAGTGTATTGAGGGCGGGATGGTTTTTGGTGTTACTCTATGACCTTAGGGCGACACGGCCATAGAAAAGAGAGAAGTGAGATCACTTTAAATTTCCAATGCTCTGTTGATGCGGTAGTGGAATCACTCCCATACATGGTGATCATCACGAGTTAGGTCCCCGGATTCGACAGCCGACATAGATCTTTTTTCTGTAGTACCCATTTTAACCACGTGTCCCGGATGTACCCTTTAAACAGGTGAAAAGGAAGCAATGCCATCTCTGACCGAATGTAACCATTACATATGTGTCCTGTGTGTATCTTTAGGCGTGTGACCAGCTGTATGTAACACAACCACTTGTTCCAGCTGTATCCCTTAGACATGTGACCACTTGAGTGGCTGTACATCGTCACACCGACTGAGGATGAGGATTGTATCTCTAACACACCATCAATGGTATATGATAGTGTTGACACGGCATCCGACATTATAATACACAGTTAGTCCCTTTTTATTAGATATATAATGGAAACACCCAAGGCCTTCTGAGGATCGGATTCGCAAATATGCATCGAAATTGTTGGTGTTAAACCTCCAAACCTGTGCTGCCATCTTTACTTTTTCCACTTTACACATCAAAAATACTATGTTTACTATAACCTCATACATACTATTACTTTCAATACTTAATACAACACAAATACCCTATTATTGAGCCATCGAATAAAAGGGTCCCTTACCTGCAATTATGTTGAGTGTTGTTAATTTTCCGACCTATTTGTAACAGCTGAGATAGTCCCTGGGATTAGTCGACATTATGTTATATTTCCCTATTTGCAATTATATCTCATGTTATTAACTTCTCCGACCTCATTTATAACAACGGAGATAATCCCCAGGATTAAGGGATTAGTCATATAAGGCTTGCATATTATTGATTTTTTGTTTGCTTCTGTAACAGCTGACGTAGTTTATCGACATATTGTGTTCGGGTTTTTTATGTTATGTTCTATTTTGTTAAGTGTGAATCCGATGGTGAAATCAGATGCCCTTGTTTTCATCATCGGTGAGACTTGTGGCTGTGGCAACACAGCCGGACAAGGCGGCCCTAACTCATACGACCAACTAGACACCACCACATACTGACCACTGGTAATCTTACCAACGACAAAGTACCGAGATTCGATCGAACCTGTAACCTACATGGCGTCTGGGTTACCAACTAGACACAGTCATCACTTCTGCACACCACCTCTCATATTCTCAACACAGCCTGATTAATAACACCAGAGCTCGCTATCACAACTATTTAACAAATACATAATCAATATTTCTTCTACCATTAGACCTCCCCACTGGTATTCGAACCCGACACCCACTGGGACGCCGACGGCCATCTTTACTTTATTTCTTAAAGGTTTTTATTTAACGATCTGATACCATGATAGTGTTCAGAAGCAATTATCTAGCTACTCCTCGACTCACCCACCCATTAACGACATTCACTGAGCCATACCCACTACAACCAGTACTTGCAGTCATCTTTACTTTTTAAGGTTTTCATTTTAAGAGGTGTAACCCGTATGCTGATAGTATTCGGAAGTATTTATCTAGACACTCATCCACTCACCCACCCCTTAACAATGAATTTCACTAAGTCATACCCACTACAACCAATAATGCCGGCTATCTTTACTTTTCTAAGGTTTTAATTTGAAGCAGTGTAATCTGTCTAATGATAGTGTATGAGAAACTAAGAACCTCTACAGATCATATACCCGCCATATTTACATTTTTACTTATTACGGTTTTCATATGACACCCAACGGGACTCGAGGGTTTGAACTGCGTTGCCCCACGCACTCGTCAAAAATCGGCCTTGTGGTCACTAATCGCTGGCACCCTGCCACTGCGACACTCATGCATTATACCCCTAGGGGGACAGGCAGATCAGATACAAACCCTAACCCTTACATGAACCCTAACCCTAACCCTAATCTCAACCTTACCCCTAACCCTAACCTCAACCCTAACCTCAACCCTAACTCTAACTCTAACTCTCAACCCTAACTAAAACTCTAACACTGCAACCCTAACCTCAACCCTAGCCTTAACCCTAACCCTAAGCCTAACCCTAACTCCAACCCCAACCCTAACTCTAACCCTAACTACAACGCGGGATATGGGGAAAATGAGGTCAGATGAGGATCGTTTTTACGGTGGAGCGAAGTGGGCGGTATAACAAACACATAGCATTATACTCCAAATTGCTCCGCTCGCTCCACCAGGCTGCTCCACATTTCTGTGTCCATTACAACATCCCCTACTACTTATGTGTCTGCTCTTCAATTATGCTCCTTGGATGGCGGGGAATGCCCATGTTCTGCCCCTGCCTTCCCTTGAGGGTTGACCGTGATGTCTTTGGCCGTTCTAAATTGACCGTTTGGGAATTGGACGACACCACAACAGTGAGAGAGAAAACACTCCAGATGAACGCAGAAGAAGAAGAAGAAGAAGAAGAAGAAGAAGAAGAAGAAGAAGAAGAAGAAGAAGAAGAAGAAGAAGAAGAAGAAGAAGAAGAAGAAGAAGAAGAAGAAGAAGAAGAAGAAGAAGAAGAAGACAGTAACTGATCATTCCGATGACAGTTAAGTCAGTCGTATGCCCTTCACGAGACGTTGCGATCACCACAGCATTTTTACTGGCTGTCTGTGATTTACTAGCATTGTTAGTTCAGAAGTCTGCCATGGCTTCCTCCACGGGCGATCCTTCATACCATGGAAGTCAAAGCAACGCGGTCTGTCTGCACATGGCCCGCGGCTGATGTCCAACCCTGGACTAGGTGTCACTACCCCCTAAGCCATAACCCCGGCAACAGCACCTATAATTACTGACATGCACACACACAAACACACACACACACACACGTGTACTTTAGAGAGAGAGAGAGAGAGAGAGAGAGAGAGAGAGAGAGAGAGAGAGAGAGAGAGAGAGAGAGAGAGCGCACAAATATGACGGTATAACAAACGATGGGTAAAAGAGGTACAGACAGAAGTGATGGGAGGGACATGAAAAGTGCGTGTAATATATGCAGCGGTGTGCACGACCGTCAATGAAGTCAGTAGACGTGACACGGTGTGAGACCGGCAATGAGCGGGGCTGAAGCCTCCCCGCCGTGTCAAGGCACACATCTGAATACATGAAAGGTGTCAGGGCAGGATAATGTCAGCATTGTACGCAAGAAGCCAACGGTACACAGCTGACATGCATACCTCTACAGAGATGCAAGAGTTGGGAGGGGGGGGGTGCAAGGTGCGCGAGGCAAGGAAGAGATAGAAATGGTGAGGTTATGGGTATAAGTGAGAACAGACTCCGACCTAGCAGAAGAGATAAGAGCGCTCTAGCCCTTAACTTCCGGTACCCTGATGACGAGGTTGCGGGATCATTTCCTATACGCATCAGTTTGGATTTCAACATTTACTTCTCGTTCAGGAAGAAATGGCAAACTACTGAACGTTAAAATGTCTAGGAAATCAACCTGGGTTAAGGATTGATCGCAACCTCCTGCAAGGTACATGCCATTTTTAAAATAAAATAAAAAATAAAAACTGGAAGTGAAAAAGGGTCAACAGATTAGCGAGGAATCACGTGGAAGCTGCAGAGATGTGGCTCTTTAGCAGAATGACGAGACCACCACGGACAGAATTTTTCAAAAGCATAATGAAGTCATCCAGTAGTTTACCATTGCTGTCTTCAATAGTGAAAATCAACGCAAAGCGGTCTGTCCCAAAATGGTCTGCGGATGACTCTAACCCGGATATGTGGCCATCGTGAAACTGCAACAACTAACCCCGAGCTATGGAGGGCGACCAGATTTACAATAACTGACTGGAATTATTAGTGTATCACTGTGCATGTTGTGGAGAACACCGAATACACACTAGAATGTCATTGGCTGATTCTCAACATAGCACATTTGTCTCGTGCTGTACTGCGACGAAAATGGATCTTATCTAAGCCTACCACTGAACGATGCCGACCGGGTTGAAGCATTATAGCTGTGACATTGACCTGTCAGTGTGAGGGTCTTCCCTGCAGGAGCAGGTGATAACAGCGGTGATAACAACTGGGAGTCAGCGGACAGACAGAGGCGGCGGTCACATATGTGGAGAGTTTGAAGTTACGGTTAATCAAACTGGGGCAGCGGGATAAAGGAAACATAAGTTGAGGAAACATAACAGACAGACAGACAGACAGACAGACAGACAGACAGACAGACAGACAGACAGACGGACGGACGGACGGACGGACGGACGGACAGGCAGGCAGGCAGGCAGGCAGGCAAGCAGGCAGGCAGAAAGAAAAGCGAGGGAGGGGACAGAAAGAAACAAACACACAGATAAAGAACGTGCGAAGATCTCCTATGCCACAAGCAGACAGAGAAACAACGAGCAGATAGATAGACAGCAATGATCACACACATGACAGTAGACAGACAGCAATGATCACACACATGACAGTAGACAGACAGCAATGATTACACGTGACAGAAGGCAGACAGCAATGATTACACACATGACAGTAGACAGACAGCAATGATCACATACATGACAGTAGACAGACAGCAATGATTACACGTGACAGAAGGCAGACAGCAATGATTACACATATGACAGTAGACAGACAGCAATGATTACACACATGACAGTAGACAGACAGCAATGATCACACAATGGCAGCAGAGAGACAGCAATGATCACACGTGACAGAAGGCAGATAGCAAAGATTACACACATGACAGTAGACAGACAGCAATGATCACACTCATGGCAGCAGACAGACAGTAATGATCACACACGTGACAGCAGGCAGGCAGCAATGATCACACACATGACAGTAGACAGACAGCAATGATCACACACATGACAGCAGACAGACAGCAATGATCACACACGTGACAGATGACAGACAGCAATGATCACAATATGACAGTAGGCAGACAGCAATGCTCACACACATGGCAGTAAACAGACAGCAATGCTCACACACATGACAGCAGACAGACAGCAATGATCACACACATGACAGCAGACAGACAGCAATGATCACACACATGACAGTAGACAGACAGCAATGAAGACACACATAACAGTAGAGATAAAACAGCAATGATGCATACATGGCAGCAGATAGACAGCAATGACGATACACATAACAGTAGAGACAGAGAGCTATGATCACACACATAAGAGGAGACGAGACCAACACGCATGTACTCACCATTCTCATCAATGGAAAATCGGCCTAATCCAGAACCTTCCAGTATGTTATAGAACATCTGACCGACCCCGGGGCTGGTGCCATCGTGGTTCCTGGCCTGTACATTCATGACGTAAGTTCCCACTGGCATGTTTTCTGTCACTTTACCCAGGGCTATAAAATCTGAGAACACTGGAGCGAAGTAGTGCTCGTTTACGTCCATGACCTCGATGCTGATGAGACAGGACGAGGTCAGTTCCGGTTTGCCTCCATCAACAGCCACGCCGGTGAAGTTGTACACCTGCCTGGTTTCATAATCCAGAGCGCGTTTGACGCGGATGGAGCCAGTCAGGCTGTCGATCTCGAAATGCTGGTCGATGCCGTGAGCGAAGGAGTAGGTGACTTTCCCGTTGTCTCCCTCGTCCAGGTCGTGAGCTGTGAGTGTGGTGATAATGGCACCCAGTGGGAGATCCTCTCGGACACGGACGAGGTACAGCTCTGGGACAAACAGCGGAGCGTTGTCGTTGACATCGGCCAGGGTGATGTTGACAACTGTGGTGGACGCTAGCTTTGTCCTCAGGCCTGAATCCTCCGCCTGGATGAGTAAGGTCTGGATTGGCCTCGTCTCCCGATCCAGTGCTCGTTTCACTTTGATGAGGCCCAGGTGGGGGTCTATCATGAAATCTCTATTGTCTGATATAATAGAATATGTAATTTCTGAATTAATTCCGGAATCCAGGTCTGTGGCTTTGACGTGAAGAACTGAGGAGTCAACAGCTACGCTCTCGCTGATCTTTGTCGTGTACACAGTCTTTTCAAATATTGGGACGTTATCGTTTTCGTCAATGACGGCCACTTTGATGTCTTTTGACACCTGTAGAGACAGATCGCCCAGGTCAGTAGCGGTCAAGGTAAGGGTATATTCCGACTTGACTTCATAATCCAGCCTGGAGAACACCTGCAACTTCCCAGTGAAGGTATCCAGGATGAATGCTCCGCTAGGATCGTCGCTTGCTGAGATCACATAAACAAGCTGTCCGTTGAATCCGTTATCTTCATCTGTGACATATTCCCCGAAGTTCATAACAACGGCACCTATATCAGCGCTCTCTGAAACTTCTACGTTAGCTGGAAATGTTTTGGATACGGTCGGTGGGTTGTTGGGAAGTTTGTTGATTTTGGTGGGCACCGTGTCTTCCCGGCCAGAATTTGCGGCCTCAGATTTGTGGACCTGCTGTTGGAGACGAGAAACCACGTCTGTTTTCTGGCAAGACGTTTTTACATGCGCCGATTCTAAGTTCGAATCCCACCTGTCAACTAACTTGAGTTCAACTGAGGCCGGGATGGACACGTGCTGACCATCGCTGGCCACGACTGTGAGCGAGCGTGTGACATCCTCGAACCTGGACATGTCACAGTTGAGGGTAATTAGGCCGGTGGTGGGATCAACGTTAAAGCAATTATCGCCATTGCCCTCTGTAATGCTGTACGTGACAATATTGCCTGAGTCAAAGTCGACCGCCGAGAGAGCCACCACATCAACCTTGAGGGGAGCTTCACGTGAGATGTGGCCGAAACACCTGTTGGTCTCAAACTCGGGACTGTTGTCATTGACATCCTCTAGTCTTACGGTCACTACCATGTCTTCTTCTCTCTTAAAAGGCAAGCCCCTGTCGGCGACGCGTAGATATAAGCGGTAGTCTCTCCGCATTGTCTCATAGTCTAGAACCTCTTTGGTTGTGACTTCCCCCGTGAAGGCATCAATCTCAAAAGGGACACTATCATAATTTACTAAACTAAAACTGAGTTTTCCGTTGTCTCCGCTGTCCTCGTCACTTGCCAGAACATTTACCACTCTCGACCCCCTGGGCAGATTTTCACGAACATTGACATAATCTTGGAACATGTTAAAGACTGGCGAGTTATCGTTGTAATCCTTCAGAGATATTATCACTCTCGCTTGTCCTGTTTTTCTGCTTCCGCTGCTGGCCTGATCTTGGGCCTGCACCACCAGAGTTACCCTCGAGTCGGCTTCGGCGTCCAGGTGGCCGGATGTGCTAATGAGCCCAGACTTGGCGTCAATGATAAACAGTTGCTGTTTATTGCCGTCAACGATACTATAGGACACTTCAGCGTTGACCCCAGCGTCCTTGTCGCGGGCTCTGACAAACAACACAGGCGTGTTGACTGGAACTATTTCTGAGAGTTCAACCGAGTACACGCTCTGCTCGAATTCTGGCTCGTTGTCGTTGATATCTTGAACGGCCACGGGAATAACAACTGTTGCAGTTTTCAATGGCGAGCCCTTGTCTACGGCTATGACCGTAACGTTGTAATTGTCCGGCAGTGTCTCGCGATCTATAGACGACTTGACCACAATGTTGTACTTGCCTGTCGTTGCCTCAGGGACTAGCTGGAAATGATGTTTATAATCATTGATGATTGCCACACGACCTATCTCGCCGTTCTTGCCTCGGTCATCATCGGTCACGGTCAGAACGGCGAAAACGGTCCCTAGATTCCCGTGCTCGACCAGGCTCTGGTGGTTGTGGTAGGTTATTGATGGCGGATTAAAATTCACAGGTAAAATGTTCACCTTGAACTGTGTTTTGCTGTTAGGAGAAACTCCTCGACTGTGAGTCGGCTCTCCTCGATCGCCAGCAACTACGTCCAGTTCATACACTTGTCTTTCGTCATGCCGCACGGGGCGGGACAGTGAGACCACACCCAAGGTCGGGTGGATGGCAAACACCAGGGTGGCCTGGACAAAGCTGTAATATATCTCTCCGTTAATACCCTCATCTGCGTCGGAGGCTTTCACCTGGCCAATACTTCGGTATAAAGGAGTGTCTTCAGGAATACTGACTTCGTATGGAACACTGGAAAACATGGGGCTGAATTCGTTTTGATCAAGGACGGTAACAACAACATTTGTGTAATTCACCAGAGCTGTCGTTCCGGCAGTCAATCCTCTGGCCCTCACACGAAGATTGAAAATGGAGTTCAGTTCTCGATTGAGCATGCCGTAGTTGACCGTCTGAGTTCGGATGCGAAGAAAAGAGAAATCTTTCACTGTTGTCGCCTCCGCTTTAAAAATGTTGTTAGGGTCGCCTTCCACTATAGAGTAATCCACATCCAGCGAGCTGGGATATCTGAGCTGGACTCCCATCTTGCGCGGCGTCTGTATGTAGACCTTGCCCAGCGTGTTCTCATAGATCGTACCACTGTAGGTGGACTGGGTAAACCCGAAGTAGTCGCCGGCCTGCAGGACGGCACTTCTGCTGCCCGTTGATGAGTCTGTGTCCTGGGCTGTGCCAAGTCCCGCCGCTGCTGCCCACACTGACCAGATCGCCACCACCCACTGTAGAGGGGGTGGGGCTCCGAGAACTCTCATCTTGCTATCTGTTAATGGATGAAGGGGATAGTGTTCAACACATTGGTTACCAGAAAGATAGGGGCGGAAAGCAATAGCAAGCTACTGAATATAACATTGCCTAGAAAATCACAGACAGACATTGCTCGGGTATGTGATTCTGGTAAACAAACGTTGTGACCCTAGCCGATATTACGTAGTTCGTGCAACGCGTTGAGATTACCCTTGTGTGGTCTATGAGGGAGTACTGAACGCTTATAAAGACATCAATGTTTTGAGTTTAACCTTGTGTGGTCTATGGGGGGAGGGGAGGAGGATACTGAAGCGCTTATAGAGACATCACTGTGTAATTTAAGTGATCATCAGGCTTCAGCACGTCTTTCAGCCTAACACAGACAATCAGCGTGGCTCAGAAATTACAATCACATGACACTCATATCGAGAAACACGTTTTTTTCGCATATCATTTACAGGACATTGCTGTCAACACCAGCATGTTTCATACGAGAGTATACGGATTATGAAAAACGTCCATAACCCCTTCGCCAGTGAGACCGGCAGAAATATGTTAGCATACTACAATATAGTGACAGTAAAGACACGTGCGTTGGTGTAATGGCTAGGACGTTACGCTGACATTAGAATGAGCATAGGCAAAGGTTTGATACCTGCGCTCGCGAGGGCCAGAATAGCCACCTATTCCTCCCAGCACTGTGGCCTAAAACACGTGATGGTCCTCCCACAGCAGGTGAAAAGTGTTAAAATGCTACGCCACCTAATGGCAGTGGAGATGTGGTTTCTGGGGAAAATGGAAAGAATGCCATAGACAGACAACAAATATCAATAAGCAAGTTCTACAAAAAAAAAAAAAAATGGAAACCGTGAACCGAGTAGAGACAGACGTAAACAGTCAAGATTTTTTTTTTTTTTTTGCACGTTGTGAGAAGAAATAAACTATAAAACTTGGTGACAATTGGCAAGATTGCGGGGGAAAGAACAAAGGGAAGGCAGTAAGATAAACATCTGGATGGGTTGGCCTAGTGGCCTAATCAAGACACAAATATAGAGCTGATCCACGACTATGGTGATCGTGTGAGATAGCGACACATGACCGCCTACGCTTATCGGGGAGCACATGATGATGACGATGTGGACAGTATGACATGCAGAGAGGACTAGCAAAGAATACATCCAGACAGCAAGACTGCTGTTTGCATGGAGATGACCTGAGGCTACTGTGCTGGCCTCCCAGGGTCAACCCCGCCCCTGTCCCCGTCATATAACGCCCTGCACGTATTGGATTGCCGCGGGCATGTGCTCGGTGTTGTACCAGTGGGATCACGTGACAACCACTGTTCCAGGCACCGGCATCCCAGCTCTGTTGACAAAAGGCCAGGCAGAGAGCTTCTGGAGTGGCCCCACAGGTGTGATACCACGGCTGGTTTACATGGCTCTGTAAGATAACATTGTCCTAACAGGTGGCCCGTGATGGACAGGGGTCACATGCAGAGACTCTTCCAGTCGTCCTATATTGTCTCACATTTGGAGGAAGCCGTGGCCAGGAAGTTAAAGCTTCCGTCTCGGGCTCACAAGGTACCGGGTTTGATCCTAGCGTTTC
The DNA here is from genome assembly GCA_963921405.1 of Cepaea hortensis. NCBI lineage: Eukaryota > Metazoa > Mollusca > Gastropoda > Stylommatophora > Helicidae > Cepaea > Cepaea hortensis. The sequence continues at coordinate 265,235,637 of OY992876.1, read as the reverse complement.
CAAAATCCGTTGGTATCTAATGATAGTTAGTTTAAATAGTTAGTTGCATATCCTTTACAGGAAGTCGCAGTCAACAACAGCATTTTTTTTTTTTGGGGGGGGGGGGTGATTTCTTGGCAAGTTTACGTTTAGTAGTTTGCCAATGTTTTCTGAACGAACGGCACCCATACCATTTCGTAAAGCACCAGCGTAAGACGGTCTTCTGCCAAATCGCACACAGTTGTGTTTCGATCGCGGTAAGCGGGATTATGAACTGTGTCCGTAACCCCTACGCCATGAAGCGGGCTCTAATGATAGTACACGTCCCTTAATCTCTTGGCTAGCACAATCGGATTCACCGCCTTCTCTGAAAAGGACCTACTCTCTCCAATTACCAAATCTCGTATGTTTTTTAACGCACATAACATGTACACATTGGCGTGTGTAGCTTAGGGGTAGTGAACGCAGCTTCAAAATTCCGACATACTGAGTTTGAAGTGAGCCGCGTGTGATTGGGGAACAGGTTGCTTTGCGTTGATTTTCACAATTATATGAGCAGCGGGACGCAGAGGTGTTTCCAAGGCACCAGGGCCGGGTTATATACTGGTCAAGACCTATTGACGCGTCCTCGTCGAGCGTCCTGGGCAACAGGTCCCTTCGGGGTCCTGGCTAAAGTCAGTAGGATCGCCGATTCCTCCGAAGTCGGAGAGTGTCTGCCTGTACGGCGAGGAACCACCAGCCTGCACACCAATAAGCCAGACATGGGACAACGGATACTCACGCAAAACTCAGGTCCTGTATGACATCACACTGATGTTGGACAACAGGATGCCTTCATCCGGTATACAGGACTTCGCGTTGGAGCTCAAGCCAACGAACACAAGCAAGCAAGCATATGAGCAGCCAGCCGTTCAGAAAGCAATGGCAAACCACTGAACATAAAATTGCCTCGACAATCACAAACAGCCAATAAATGCTAGGGTTAATTGCGACGTCCTGTAAACGATATGCAACTAATTTTTTTTTTTTTTAAATTCTAACCTTTATATACGACCTCCTGTTGTTCACCCTTAACTGAGAAGTCTAGGTCTCTACCACACTATATGAGTCTCACTGACTGCTACTGGCAACTGTGGAGCACCAAAACAAACCCCACCACATGCCCCACAAGACTGTCTGACTTTCCCATAGAGAGAGAGAGAGAGAGAGAGAGAGAGAGAGAGAGAGAGAGAGAGAGAGAGAGAGAGAGAGAGAGAGAGAGAGGCGTGGACCTGCGAGAATCAGAGAACACGTTTCTCCCTCTAACCTCTCAGGCCACTGTGATACCTGGGTGGCATGGGGCACCAGCGAATGTACGAGTGTGAAATATGGCAGATTAGCCACTTTCAGTGTAACGATCACATGAGCCCCAACACCAGGTGACACAGATTGACAGCCTGGCCGAGACAGAACAACACACAAGACAGGAGACAGGACAGTTGGCCCTGTAGGCGTATAGACCAGACCATAGGGAATGATAGACAAGGAACTTTTCTGCTTGCCAATTAACCAACAGCAATGTGAAGCACACAATCATGTACTCTTCTCGTGTACTCATTATATCTAAGCCCGCGAGGTACGGAGTTCACACTGAGGTGACTTAGTTGCCCGGAGTCCACCCTGAGGTGACTTAGATGCCCGGAGTCCACCCTGAGGTGACTTAGATGCCCGGAGTCCACCCTGAGGTGACTTAGATGCCTGGAGTCCACGCTGAGGTGACTTGGATGCCCGGAGTCCACGCTGAGGTGACTTAGATGCCCGGAGTCCACCCTGAGATGAATTAGATTCCCGGAGTCCACTGTGGGGTGGCTTAGATGCCCGGAGTTCACCCTGAGGTGACTTAGATGCCCGGAGTCCACCCTGAAGTGACTTAGATTCCCGGAGTCCACTGTGGGGTGGCTTATATGTCCGGAGTCCATCCTGAGGTGACTTAGATGCCCGGAGTCCACCCTGAGGTGACTTAGATGCCCAGAGTCCACCCTGAGGTGACTTAGATGCCCGGAGTCCACTTTGGGGTGGCTCAGGTGTCTGGAGTACACTCTGAGATGGTTTAGATGTACAGATTCTACTTTCATGTGACTTAGACGAACAGTCCTCTTTAGATAGCATAGATGTACACAGTCCACTCTGATATCGCTTAGATGTGGAAACTGTTACAGATAAGGCACGCTGCACATATTAACAGTCTCCACATCCGGACATCCTAAAAAGTAGGCTGACTAGCCGCTGCCCTGGCAAAATTGAACACAGAACTAAGAAAACCTACAGACAACAGAATATTCATAGTGTGCGCGGATTCTGTCACACAAACGCTGGGATCCTGGGTTGAGGGTCTCCCTAGGTGAGGAGACTGAGTCAGCCACTAATGGATGTATCCGTGCGCAATGACCATATTCCTGTCCAAACCTGAAGCCCGAAGCAATCCGCGAGATGTGCAGCATTGACCGCTCGCTGTCAGTGACAGCAGAAATCAATCGGCGACTACAGATGCGACTGCGGGCTCTAACGCTCACGGTAAATAATGAACCGGTGACACAACTGGCACTGACACGTAACGACTGGCTCCCGGCGGACGACTGACGCTAGTTGATTACCGGATTTGCTTGTGATGAAAGAGTGATGTTTGCCACAACAAAGTCTCAAATCACTGATGACTACTGGCAGGGATACTGCCGATCTGTGCCTTACAAACACAACTTACAGGGATACTGCCGATCTGTGCTTGACAAACACAACGGACAGGGATACTGCTGATCTGTGCCTGACAAACACAACTGACAGGGGGAGGGGGGAAGACACTACCGTTGTGTGCCTGACAAACAACTGACAGGGGGAAGACTGCCGATGTGTGCCTGACAAACAAACACAACTGACAGGGGGGACGCTGCCGAGCTGTGCCTGAAAAACACAACTGACAGGGAGGGGGATGGGGGGGGGGGGTGGGGGGGGGGAGACACTGCCGATCTGTGCGACAAACACTACTGACAGGGGGGGGGGGGGGACACTGCCGATCTGTGCCTGACAAACACTACTGACAGGGCGGACACTGCCGATCTGTGCCTGACAAACACTACTGACTGGGGGAGGGGGAGGGGGGGGGACACTGCCGACCTGTGTCTGACAAACACTACTGACTGGGGAGGGGGGGGGGCACTGCCGATGTGTGCCTGACAAATCTAATGACTGGGGGGGGGGGGGGGGACACTGCCGATGTCTGCCTGAAGCAGATACCTATGTGAAATAAGGAAATGCGCAAAGAAAATTATGACATAGTGTATTTGGATGAGACGTGGATCAATGCACACCATACAAGTGAAAGGGAATGGCAATCAGTTGATGGAAAGATACAGCGATGTTTGCCCAGCGTTTGGTCACAGCCGATGCTGGTAGTAGGGATAATGGCTTACTACAGAATGCTGGACTCGTGTTCGTATCAAAGCTTACAGACAATAGGGATTATCATAATGAGACGAATGGTAATGTATTTAGAGATTGGCTCGAGGATACAGTGCTTCCATCCCTAGATAGAACGTCTTGTCTAATTATGGACAATGCATCATATCACTATGGTGTTGTCCAAGAAGACAAAGTACCTACGGCATCGAGCACAACGGAAGCAATAAATATATGGCTCCGAAGGGAAAACATACCATTTCCAGAAATGTATTTCTAGACCAGTATATTCCACATAGCTAATAACAAGTGTCTCACCATTACCTAATATTACTGAGTCGTGTAGTATTGATGTTCGCATTTTGCCCATGCCTTTATAATGCATATCATTTATATTGTTGCTGTTCTCTGTTAGCCTTGAATTATGTATGAATGAAATCATGTATGAAAGAGAGTGATAGAAGAAGGGCAGAATGTTAGACGGGCCTGCGTGCCCAATTCTTAACCCTTCGAAAATAAAGTTTGTTCGTTCGTTCCCTGGCCTAGGGGTTTAACGTCTTTCTCCGTAATCCCGTATACTCACGTGAGTAACGTGATGTGCGCGAGAATTGGTAGCGGTTCTCGCCGCGTGGTAACTTACGGGGTATGTGAGCCGGTCGCTCAGAAAGCAATGGCAAACTACTGAAGGTAATCTTGCCAAGAAATCAACAATCAGCTGAAAGATGCTGATGTTGACAGCGATGTCCTGTTAAGGAAATGCGAGAAAAAAAATTTCAAGTTAGAATTGTTGTCCCTTGTAAAACAGACGCAAAAAAGCAAGATATTTCAAATCGACAAGTTGATAGAAGAGCATGGCCATAGGTACTTGAAACTTCCGCCATACCATTTTCATTTAAACCCTATGGAACTTGTGTGGGCTAAAATTAAAGTACAGGTTGCAGCTGACAATACTACATTCAAATTGTCTGGCGTCAAGATACTAACGCAGTCTGCGCTATTAAATATTGATAAAAGTTACTGGAACAAAATGTGAGGACCATGTGCTGAAAGAGGAAGATGACTATTGGGGAAAGGATGGATTGAAATTTTATGCAACCGAGAGCAGTCACCAACCTACTGGAATCGACACAGTTTAAGATCTGGGCAGATTGCACACATTTATACACATTGCACCCACTCCCATACGAATCTGGATGCGCTTTGTGTCGCCAGCCGATGTGACGTGCGATACTGTAAAACAGGTTTGTTGGCGTGAATTCACTACATTTTCGCCAAAACATCAAAGAAATGTCGGCGCTTTCCATGATTTCAGTTGCATTTGGACCTATTAAAGTCATATTCCTTGGGTGGGGATAAATATAAAGCGGCAGGAAAATTTTCATAACGGTGCAACAGACAGCTTTGAAGAAAATTGAATGTGAACGAAGGCACGTAAATGTGAACGAAGGCACGTAAATGTGAACGAAGGCACGTAAATGTGAACAGACTTTTTTATAGCTTTACTTTATACCCACAACTCATAGTCTGGCATCTACACATGTATATACTCACTAGTGTTATGTTGTTCGTGTACTGTGTGATCTGTCAGACAAAACTGCAGCACTAATGGGGGTATCTGTGGGGCACGACTGGAGCAATCTGTGGGACAAGACTACAACACTAATGTAGCTATCTGTGGGACAAGACTGCAGCACTATTGGCGCAATCTGTGGGACAATACTGCAGCACTAATGGAGCAATCTGTGGGACAATACTGCAGCACTAATGGAGCAATCTGCGGGATCAAACTGCAGCACTAATGTAGCTATCTGTGGGACAATACTGCAGCAATAATGGAGCAATCTGTGGGACAAGACTGCAGCACTAATGTAGCTATCTGTGGGACAAGACTGCAGCACTAAAGGTGCAATCTGTGGGACAAGACTGCAGCACTAATGGAGCAATCTGTGGGACAAAACTGCAGCACTAATGGAGCAATCTGCGGGATCAAACTGCAGCACTAATGGAGCAATCTGTGGGACAAGACTGCAGCACTAATGGAGCAATCTGTGGGATAAGACTGCAGCACTAATGGAGCAATCTGTGGGACAAAACTGCAGCACTAATGGAGCAATCTGCGGGATCAAACTGCAGCACTAATGGAGCAATCTATGGGACAAGACTGCAGCACTAAAGGAGCAATCTGTGGGATAAGACTGCAGCACTAATGGGGCAATCTGTGGGACAAGACTGCAGCACTAATGGGGGAAATCAATGGGACAAGACTGCAGCAATAATGGAGCAAGCTGTGGGACAAGACTCCAACACTAATGTAGCTATCTGTTGGACAAGACTGCAGTAATAATGGGGATATCTGTGGGACAAGACTACAGCACTAATGTAGCTATCTGTGGGACAAGACTGTAACACTAATGGAGCAATATGTTTACATTGAAGGTGGATGATCCCACCTTACATCTCCATGGTTACACATCCCCCTCCCCAACAGTCCAGTAAAATTTTACAACCACTGACATTAATGATTCTACAGACAACTACAAAAGATAACTAGCAAAGTTGAGGTAACCCTGACAACACAGATCCTGGGTAGGAACACAACAACCTACAAAACTAATGGAGTACTCAACCAGGTTCTGCTCTAACTATGCCTTAATGAGCTGCCTGGCACTCAGACGGCAATGTCTAAGGCTGTACGCGCCAAACACTCACAACTGTTAGACTCATCAGTGCAATTAGCTCAGGTAATCATATTACATGTATTTGGCTGAGTACTCTGAGGTGTCTAGATGAACCGTTGTCCCTGTGCCACTCAATCTCCCGACCCTGTAATGTGTGGCTAAACTGGTCTATTTTACAGTTAATGGCCAAGTTGAGTACAGTAAGTACTATCTTCCTCAATTATCTATCTATCCTGTGTGTAAGAAAGAACGATTCTTGAGTAAGATTGTGTATGAGAAAGAGACAGCTATCATCTCTCTCTCTCTCTCTCTCTCTCTCTCTCTCTCTCTCTCTCTCTTTCTCTCTCTCTCTCTCTCTCTCTCTCTCTCTCTCTCTTTCTCTCTCTCTCTCTCTCTCTCTCTCTCTCTCTCTCTGTGTGTGTGTATGTGCGCGAGCGTGTGTGCATGTGTGAGTGTATTTGTGTGTGTTACACAAGCATAATGTGACATCTTTCATCAATCTTAATTTGCTGGGAAAAGGTCGAAAAATGTGGCAATATTTCCCATATTTAGTGCAGACTTCATGTCTCAGTATACTCGGGAAGGTTAACCCGGTCAACAAATTCCCACAGAAGTCGGATGTGTCAGCCGAAAGGCACAAGTATAGCAGCTCTGCTGTAAACAGGAACAATGCAATTACGTCTGAAAAAACACTCCAAATGAACGCAGAAGAAGAAGAATGTCTCAGTATACTGTACATTCATTGTTAAGTTGCATGAGGGACGCAGAGGTGTTTCCAAGGCACCAGGGCCGGGTTATATACTGGCCAAGACCTATTGACGCATCCTCGTCGAGCGTCCTGGGCAACAGGCCCCTTTGGGGTCCTGGCTAAAGTCAGTAGGATCGCCGATTCCTCCGTAGTCGGAGAGTGTCTGCCTGTACTGCGAGGAACCACCAGTCTGCACACCAATAAGCCAGACATGGGACAACGCATACTCATGTAAACCTCAGGTCCTGTATGACACCACACTGATGTTGGACAACAGGATGCCTTCATGCGATATACAGGACTTCGCGTTGGAGCTCAAGCCAACGAACACAAGCAAGCAAGTTGCATGTATATATATCAACATTACATGCTGACATTACTGTATATATCAACATTATACACTGATATATCAACATTACACACGCTGACTTCTCTACCTATATTAACTTTACACACTGACATGACCGACATGAATCTATCAACTTTACATACTGACATTACTGAATCTATAAACCTTACATACTGACATCACTGAATCTATCAACTTTACATACTGACATCACTGAATCTATCAACTTTACATACTGACATCACTGAATCTATCAACTTTACATACTCACATTACTGAATCTATCAACCTTACATACTGACATCACTGAATCTATCAACTTTACATACTGACATCACTGAATCTATTAACTGTACACAATGATTTTACTCAATTTAGCAAGTTCAGTACACACTGCAAACATTCAAGTCCAAAAGTAGGAAGCTGATGTGGGTATGTGAAGTGTTGGGAGCATCACATTTTTTTAGCCCTGAGTGCACAGAGGAATAGGTGGACAGTGTTTCCCTCCTGTCAGAAATCATGGGGCGCTGCCACCTATTCATGTAATATCACCACTGACAGTCATTCATTCATTCATTCATTCATTCATTCATTCAGTAGCATGTCCTTTGCAGAACCTTGCTCCCATAACAACCCTTTGGAAAACTTCTTGATCACAAGCAAAATCTCCCGCATCCGATACACCCATCTGGAGATCATCCGCCACATCCTGCACCCATCTTCTCTTTGGCCTTCCTCTTCCTCTTCCCAGGCATATACCCCTCCATTATTGTTCTCTCCAGACTTTTATGACGTTTCAAGTGACCAAAATATATCAATTTTCTTTGTTTTATCGTCTTTAATAGCCAACCCTCTTCAACATTCAGCTCTTGAAGTATGGATGCATTTGTTCTTTTCTTTACCCAAGATATTCTTAGAACCCGTCTATAACATTTATATTCAAAAGCATTTATGCGCTGTTCAGCTTGTTTAGTAAGTGTCCAGGTCTCACAGGCGTATGTTGCAATAAGAAAGACGCAAGCTCTTAAAAATCTAATGTTTGTAGTTCTATCTGTTCCACTCCATAATTTATTCAGTTGTTTTAGTCTTTGAAGAGCAACTGATAATTGTGGTTTAATTTCATTGTGTCACCATTGTTGGTAATCAATGACCCAAGATATTCGAAATTTTCCACCACCTTCAATCTTTCCTCATTAACATATATTTCCTTCTCCATAGTAGTTTTATCTGTATCCATTATCTTTGTTTTTGCTATGTTAAGATATAAGTTGTGGTTTTCACTATTTCTTTGAGTTGAGGTTATTAAGTTTTCTATACCAGTCTGTGATGTGGATAGCAATACTGTATCATCAGCATATCGAACCTCTTGTATTTCATGACCACCGATATTTAGGGCTTCATATAGCTCCCTGGTTATATCATCTCTGACATTTCTCATTATATTTTCGGCGTACAGGTTAAACAAATAGGGTGACAGCACACAGCTCTAACAGACTCCTTGCTTGATGTCAAACCAATCTGATGTCTCACCATCTATTCTAACCGCTGCTTGTTGGTCTACATAGAGCATTTTTATGAGTTGTACTGTATGTGATGGAAATCCCATATTCCTCATGATTTCCCAAAGTTTCTGATGTTGTAGACAGTCAAATGCCTTTGAATAATCCACAAAACATGAGAACAGGTTGACATTAAATTCTGTGCACTTCTCTATTATTAAACGTTGAGTATGTGATCTCTTGTTCCTCTTCCTTGTCTAAATCCAGCTTGACTGCCAAATAACTATCTATAGGGCTGACTACAACATTCTGTAAAGGGCATGAACTAACTTAACTGACAAACTGATTCTTTAGTAATAAATATGGTGGTTTCCTCTTATCTTTCCCATCCAAATAAGGATTTTTATTCTTCCTCTTCTTCTTCAGATTCCTGGTCTAGAACAGATATCAGCAATTATAACCTTCCTCTTCCTCTTCTTACTCTTCTTCTCCTGCCTCTTCTGGTGCCAGGTGGAGTAGACACTAGTCATCATGACCTTCCTCCTTTTCCTCTCCTTCAGATGCCAGGTCTGGAGCAGACATTGACAGTCATGGCTCTCCATTCCAATCCTGTCATTACTTATTGTACAGCGATCACTTCCACACACAAGAACAGATCACACATAACTCTTCACAAGTATTTACATTCCATAACTACTCTACTATGGGTTGTTGATTTTTTTGTTTGGTGTATTTGCACGCTTTGAACTCAAGCATAGTCCATAATTGTGCAACTACTTCTAGTGCACTAATCTGATTTTTGTGTGTGGATTAGCTATCCCTATCACCAGTGTCCCTCATCATTAGGCAAACTCACTCAAACTTCTGAGGTACTTGTAATTTGCATCCCCAAGTCAAGGAGGAGAAGTCAACTTTTCATTACAACTGACCAGTATAGGGGTTGAAACCACTGCTTCTACATCAGCACACAGGAAGTTTAAGTGCAATTGCTCTTATCCATTTGGCCCTGTTGAACTCCTGTGATTTTTTTTTTCTAGTGTTTGCAATGTTGCCAGATCAGTGGTCTTTAGAGACCAGTGGGATGAGTGGCCTTTAGAGACCAGTGGGATGAGTGGCCTTTACAGACCAGTGAGATGAGTGGCCTTTAAAGACCAGTGTGATGAGTGGCCTTTAGAGACCAGTGGGATGAATGGCCTTTAGGGACAAGTGGGACGAGTGGCCTTTAGAGACCAGTGAGATGAATGGCCTTTAGTGACCAGTGGGATGAGTGGCCTTTAGAGACCAGTGGGATGAGTGGCCTTTAGAGACCAGTGGGATGAATGGCCTTTAGAGACCAGTGGGATGAGTGGCCTTTAGAGACCAGTGAGATGAATGGCCTTTAGAGACCAGTGGGATAAGTGGCCTTTAGAGACCAGTGGGATGAGTGGCCTTTAGAGACCAGTGGGATGAGTGACCTTTAGAGACAAGTGGGACGAGTGGCCTTTAGAGACCAGTGGGACGAGTGGTCTTTAGAGACCAGTGAGACGAATGGCCTTTAGAGACCAGTGGGATGAGTGGCCTTTACAGACCAGTGAGATGAGTGGCCTTTAAAGACCAGTGTGATGAGTGGCCTTTAGAGACCAGTGGGATGAATGGCCTTTAGAGACAAGTGGGACGAGTGGCCTTTAGAGACCAGTGAGACGAATGGCCTTTAGAGACCAGTGAGATGAGTGGCCTTTAGAGACCAGTGGGATGAATGGCACTTAGAGACCAGTGGGATGAATGGCCTTTAGAGACCAGTGGGATGAGTGGCCTTTAAAGACCAGTGGGATGAATGGCCTTTAGAGACCAGCACATAAACGCCTTTGAATATAAATGTTATAGACGTGTTCTAAGAATATCTTGGATAAAGAAAAGAACAAATGAATCCATATGACAAGATCTGAATAATGAAGAAGTTTGGCCACTAAAGACGATAAAACAAGAAAATTTAAATATTTTGGTCACTTGAAAAGTCATGAAAGTTTGGAGAGAACAATAATGGAGGGGTATATACACCTGGAGCCGGCTTCGTGGCTTAGAGGTTATGACTTTTCTCCGTAATCTCGTATACTCTCGTCGGTGACGTGATGACGGTGAGAATCAGCAGTGGTTCGAATCGCATCAGTAACTTACGGGGTATGTGAGCCGGCCGCTCAGAAAGCAATGGCAAACTACCGAGCGTAATCTTGCCAAGAAATCAACATACAGCTGAAAGATGCTGGTGTTGACAGTGATGTCCTGTAAAGGACATGCAAATAAAAAAATAAAAAATATACACCTGAGAAGAGAGAAAGAGGAAGGCCAAAGAAAAGACGGGTGCAGGATGTGGCGGATGATCTCCAGATGGGTGTATCGCATGCGGGTCATCTTGCTTATGATCAAGAAGTTTTCCGGAAGGTTGTTATGGGAGCGAGGTTCTGCAGAGGACATGCTACTGAATTAATGAATGAATCAGCACACAGAGGGTGATATGGTGTGTGAAGTTTAGAGACATGTAAAACAAGAGAAATCTTTCATCATATTTACATTTAAAACATCTAATGAGGTGGACAGGCTAGCTCACTACTTCATCACCACCTTAATTACCCACACAATAGATTCTGGTAATTCTACAAGGCTGCCTTGATAACAGGTTTTCATGAAGATGCCATTTTTTATTCCACCCTATCACAAGGGTTGCTAGCCCCTATCTTCTTGACCAAACCTGCAAGACAACTTTCTGGCACTCATTAACAGAGAGTATGTGGCCCCTGGTGCCAAGTAACCGGAGGGGGAAAAAATCCCACATAAGGTGGGGGGGGGACTGAACAAAGGAATTACAGATGATTGTACTAGCAACTACACTACTACACAATTTGGGCCCCACAAAGACATATAACAGTGAGGGGAAAGTAGGCTGTCCCTCTCCAGCTTGGCATCAAACCTGAGTCCCCTAATGATAATGCTGGGCAACTCATTTTCTTCCCAATAAATGTAATCTTCAATTCCAAAAACATCATTTAGAAGTTCAAAAGTATGCAAACACAGGTCGGTCCAAATGTTTTACTGTTTCTCATTGTCTTGGTATTAATAATTAAAATTATTTATTATATGTATTTTCATGGTTTCTTCACGGTTGTACCGCATATTTAAGTCAATTATGTTAATTTGCTAATCTTCACCAATGGCTCAACCCGGCGTTTCAAAGTGGATACTAAATAAATCACTATCGTTCTCAAAGAAATGAACAAACGAGTCGTGATGCAAAACAAAAATGAATGGTTATAATATAAGTATTTCACGGCAACAAATCACGGGTACTCAGTGTGATGGCTTAGCCGGGAATTAAGGCAAGTGCTATCTATCGACGATATCTTTGTTGCGAAAACCAGGTATTTGACCCATTGCTCTCATTAAAATACCGGCCTTCGATTAGTAATACTAATAGTACTGGCCTGGTTCTGGTTGTATACTTCATAACTACAAACTGTTTTGTTTAAAATCTACTTGAAAGAACATAAGTTTCGCAACTTTCGAAGTTGTACATGTAAAGAGATTTGCTTGATAACATTTCATCAGCAGGGCTACTTGAGATGAACTCGGTTAAGTCAGGAATCGGATTCTAAATGTGCTGTCACTAACAAAGCAAACACAGCAGCTGTCGGGCAGAAAATTGTCCTTAACAACCGCACAAGTCAAGTTGGTGACCTCGTGATAGAAGAACAGCCCAGACAGACAACACAATCAAACTCCAGTCAAATGTGTCTTCTGGTAAACTTAATCAGCATTTGCAACTTATAGGTATTTATCATTGAAATACTCACAGAATGCATTCATAAACCATGGAAATCCAACATAATAGCCGAGAGATGGAGGTTGAAAAGCAGCCGTGGAGCCCCTGGGACGAGTGAGGAGGTATCTAGTTGTCTGCCAGCCCCCGCTCGTCTGCTATCCGTCGTCAGCCCTACCCCACGCTCATTGGTTGTTCCCGTGTATCACTCCGCGCCCTGCTCCACATTCTAGGTTCTCAAATCAGCAATATTTCCTCACATCGTCTATAAATGCCATAATTTTACATCATTACGTGAAATAATGTCGTTGTTGTAATATCTGTTCAAGAAATAAAGCACGTTACACATTATAAATAGGTTTAAATTGAACAAATTCCATGAACTAATTACATAATAGCTCCTCCCATTTGCAGCAGACGCCAAGACCAGGGTTTGAATGAAAGCAGAAACTAGACCAAGGATTGTAGAATACATGTACACATAAAACATGGTTTCAATTGACCGTTTTATCAAGAAATAACATCGCAATTATTGGAAGAATCACATTTGTATGCATAAATGCTACAGTTAGAAAAGACAAACTATCCTAACATAGATTCATTTTTTTAAACTAATAAATTATGAAGTTTTTGGGAGAATCAAATTATTCTGGATTAAAACGTGTTAGAAAAAGACAAAACTATCCTGTATTTTTCTGCATTAAAACTGTTGTTAGAAAACTATCTTAACATTGCCTCAGTTTTTTAGCTCCATGTCAAATACTTTGCTGCTACTCACTGCAGTGCTGAGTGTAACTTAAGTGTAGTCGGGAGTTCTCGTGCAGGGAATTAGCCACCAACAACAGACGAGGAATGAAAACTCCCATTAAACTTGCTAGAAGAAATAACACAGGAACAAAGTAAGCTGCATACAATTGTAGTCTCAATGATGGTGCAGTAGCTAGAGAATAAATAACATAGGAACAAAGTTTGCTACTGACAAATGTAGGCTTTGTGGTAGCCAGTAGCTAGAGAAGAAATAACACAGGGACAAAGTAAGCTACATACAGATGTAGTCTCCGTGATGATGCAGGTAGCTAGAGAAGAAATAACACAGGGACAAAGTTTGCTACTGACA